>JADRCD010097416.1:0-11963 GCA_019843815.1 Montemys delectorum | reverse complement strand
CTTGAGGGATTCAATAAGGTCCACTCCCATCTGTGTTGATTTTTCCTTCTGAATCTATCCAGTTGGATTGTTTGTTTAATTTTTTTATAAATTGTGAAAAGTTCAGCACACTTTTAAGATTCCTTTTACATAGTTGTTTGCCCAAACAGTTGTTGAACAGATTGTGGACTCAGAGAATATACCTTAGCAATTGAACACATACCTAGAATTCTGGAGAACATGTATTCCAAATATCCTTCTGGGAAGAAAATAAAAGGAGGGACGAGAAAAGAAAAAATAGTGAAACACGAGGGAGAAGAAGAGGAAGAGGAGAAGAAGAAAAAGGAGGCAGGGAAGGGAAGGAAGAACAGAGAAGGGTGAGAAGAGAAGAAGAAAAGGAGGAGGGAGAAGAAAGAAAAAAGAAAAGGAGTAGGAATAGCAGCAACAAAAGAAGCTGGTGGAGGATGAAGAGAAAAAGAGTAGAAATGAAATTCATCGTTGTAATATGTATAACAGCTAAGAGCAAGCTGTGCATAGTGGCAGACACTTTTAATTCCAGAGTTCAGGACGATTTGCCATGAGGGTTGCTGTGAGTGAATTCAAGCCAGCCTTGGTTACATAGTAAACTTGAGATTAGCCTACACAATGAGACCCTGGATCAAGAAAACTCTATATCTAAAACAGAACAAGCAACCAATAAGTAAGAAGTAAATTATTTATAAATGGTAGTAAATATACGATTTAATTCCTTTCATATTAGGGCCTACATTAATGATTTCTTTAATTTCTCACTTCTCTCCAACAATTTTGGGTAATATTCCTTTGAACCTCTATAATATCTTCTTTTTGTCTATTTCTCTCACTGTAACCTGTTTATAAAAATAGTTGTCCATGGTTGTCTCCCCCATCTTAGACATTTTTAATGGCAAATAATGTGATACCCAGACTATATGTCACTTTCATTATAGGGCATACTTTTAAATTGAAAACTTCACCTAGTAATATGGATAGACATAGAAATATGTCTGTATGATATTTTATAGATGCTTTATAAGTGTAACTCTATTATAAGAGATGCCTAAGTAAAAATGACAGATTCTGATATTTGTTTGTATTCTGGTATGTGTATTTTGTCTTGAGTTTGGCAGCTTGATAAGTATCATTAGAAAGTGTCAATACCATCTTCCAATAATAGCCATTTGCTTACCTATAACTACTGAGCACACCATCACAAACCAAAGAGGACAGACAAGTAATATAATTTCCATGAAGCTGCAAGTCATCTTAGATATCTCTGCTTCAGACTACAATGGATACATCAACTCTTATCTCAGCAGGACTTATGCACATGATCAGACTCAGAGGAAACAGCATTTTTATGTTAAATTGACTAGATATAGCCAGGTAGCTCTTCAAACTGCAATTTATCTAATGCATTGCGGTATTATTATGTAAATGTCTCTACATTTTTTTTTTTGGTCCAGTATATTAGCTGAGAAATATTCTCTTCCTACTGTTGAAAAGGGGGGAAGTATGAACTGAATTATGCAAGCATATTCTAAATGCTGGCTTGCATCATTCATTCCAATGTCCTACAAGGAAAAGCAAGTTACAAGAGCAGAAGCAAAAATCAAGATTTGGGGAAACAATATAAGGTGATAAACATAGTTTATATGCAAAGCAGGTGAATTGGCCCTAGTACCTATCTATCACAGCACATCACCTGGAAAGACTTAAAACCTTTAATAGGAGAAGAATACTTAATAGCAGCCACTTCTGCAGAAATGAATATACTTTGTAATGATTTCACAAATAATATCATTTAACCGATCAAAGAATCTTTTAAAGTAGGTGACATTAGGTTAATTTCCTGCAAGTTTCCAAGATACTACAGGAGAGGCTACTGAATTATAATATCTGAGAAGAGAGCATATGATTGCTTTCATACTCAGTTTCAGCTGTTGTTCATGAAGACCTTAAATCCAAGTTAGTCACAAAAAACATACATACTTTTTACTCTCAGATGATGCCTTTGGAATATACAACTCTCATAGGAACCAAACACACGAATTCAATAGTTCAAGTATAACTACTTTCTAGGATCACTGTATCACAAAATATTTATTGGACCCATAGTTTTAGGAATGAATAAATAGAATAGATATCTAGTGCCCACATTGTACCATGACTCAAAGTAACTTGAAATGGTATTTTTTGATATTTCTTATATAAAAGATTCCCAGGAGGGCGGTGGTGGCACATGCCTTTTATCCCAGCACTTGGGAGGCAGAGGCAGGTGGATTTCTGAGTTCGAGGCCAGCCTGGTCTACAGAGCGAGTTTCAGGACATCCAGGGCTATACAGAGAAACCCTGTCTCGAAAAAAAAAAAAAAAAAAAGATTCCCAGGTACTACACTAGAGACTACCTGAATTACAATATCTGAGAAGACAGTATATGATTGCTTTCATAATCTGCTTCAGTTGTTGTTCATATAGCACATTCAGTACTTCCTTTTTTGGGCAACAACAATAGGTCATTTTTAAATCTTAATTACATTAAAGGCTTCACATCTGTAACAATACTGCTTTAATATCTGTCCCAAGAAGTCACCCACTGAAGAAAGCTACAGAACAATGGATACTGTCTTAGTTAAGTTTCTATTGTGATGAAACAATATAACCAAAAGCAACTTAAAGCAGAAATGAGTTTTCTTGCTTTATCATAGGTAGCACAGGTCTTCATCTATTTAATAGAGCAGAAACATTGAGGCAAGAGATTTTGCAGAGGCCATGGAGGGGTGTTTCTTACAGTTTTGCTTCTCATGTCTTGTGAAGCCTACTTTCTTGTAGCAACCGGGACCATCAGCCTAAGTATGGCATCAATCCACAATGTGCTAGACCCTCCTCCATCAATCACTAATTAAGAAAATACCCTACACTTATCAGACATGTCATGTCATGTGTGTTCTTTTGTGACTGAGTTACCACACTCAGGATGATATTCCCCAGATCCATCCATTTCCCTAAGAATTTCTAAATTCATTGTTTTTAATAGCTGAGTAGTACCTAAAATACAATCCACAAACAACAAGAAATTCAAGAAGAAGGAAGATCAAAAGTGTACATACTTCATTCCTTCTTAGAAGAGGGTACAAAATAACCATCTAAGGAGTTGCAGAGACAAACTATGGAGCAGAGACTGAAAGAAGGACAATCCAGTGACTGCTCCACCTGGAAATCCTATCTATATGCAATCATCAAACCCAGACATTATTGTGGATATCATCAAGTGCTGACTGACAAGAGCTTGATATAGCTGTCTCCTGAGAGGCTCTGACAGTGCCCGACTAATACAGAAGTAGAGGCTCACAGCCATCCATTGGACTGAGTACAGGGTCCCCAATAAAGAAGCAAGAGAAAGGACCCAAGGAGCTGAAGGGCTTGCAGCCCCTTAGAATGAACAACAATATGAACTAACTAGTACCCTCTGAGCTCCCATGGACTAAAACTCCAACCAAAGAGTATACAAAGTGGGACTCATGGCTCCATCAGCATATGCATAGCAGAGGATGGCCTAGTAGGTCATCAATGGGAGGAGAGGCCCTTGGTCAGGTTAAGGCTCTATGCCCCAGTGTAAGGAAATGCCAGGGCCAGGAAGTGGGAGACAGTGGGTTGGTGAGCAGGGGGAGAGGGGAGGAAATAGGGTTTGTTTTTTGTTTCTGTTTTTGTTTTTGATATTTTTTTGAAGGGGTAACCTGGAGAGGAGATATCATTTGAAATGTAAGTAAAGAAAATATCTAATAAAAAGAGAAAAAAGAAAATATCCTACACGTTTGCCTATAGAATTATCTTATGGAGGCCAAGTCTCAATTAATGTTTTCCGTTTTCAGTTTATTCTATTTTTTTTATCACATATACACAAACTATATAAGCTTTGATTTATCAGTGGTTCCAGATGAATACATAATAAAAAAATGCTGATGATTTAGAACTTCATATGAATAAGAGTAAAGACCTAATGAATGATAAAAGGGGGAAAATCTAATACATAGGGATATACATAGTGACGTGGGATCAAGTAGCATTGTGGGTGAAGTATAAAGCAAAAGGGAAATTGTAAGATCCTAAATGAGCACAAGAAACTAACAGCAGTCAAGTGTTGAGAATCTACTATGCGGGCATGTATATCTTGGTTTCATGCTGTGAGGTAGGTAAATGTATTCTTGGCTTACAAATAGAGAAACAGAGGCTCATCAAATTCTAAAACTTACTCAAAGCCACATATATCCAGGATTGCAAATCAAATCTATAATATCGAAAATTTTCTGTATATTGACAGTGGTCAAGGTCAGTTAAAAGATTTGAAAGATGTTGACAAAATTGCTTCAGGTATATATTTCATTCAAATATGTCCCAGAAGCTGTTGTCTAATATCTGTGACTCAAACAAACATTAATTTTGTCCTGATACACTTCATATGCATATTGAAACACAAATATTGCTTTTGCCCCACTTCAAGATGATTTTACATGCTTAAATGATTCCCTAAAGAATCCTTTCTGAAAATAGCACTTCAGTTTCTCTTATGACCTTACCTGAAGTGATGTATTCATGCATGCACTCACTTATTTACTTATGCATTCCAAAATATCTATGATCACTTACTGTGAGCCACCAATTGGGATGCCAACATTTTTTAGACAGTGCATCAGTTGGTAAAATAAATATAGCATCATTAATTTCTAAACTTTTCAAAATCTAGCAAGGATCAATTTATCCAAGAACATAATTGAAGTGTATTTTCTCAGAATATTGGTAATAACAAACAAAAATTAAAGCTTTTCTAATTTATCTAAATCTGTAATGCTATTTCCACCACTTTTGATATTACAGAGTAGTAATACATAGAGAAAACATATTCAAAATCAGGATGAAAAGTCAAACAAAGAAAAATACTTTAAATGCATTGAGGTATTTTTAATTTTTAATTTCATTTTATAAAGTGCATGTGTATTTGTCTTATTTATCTGCCATATATACTGACTTTCTTTTGATTCCATTTTCTTGTTTAAAGTAATTATAAAACATTTCATACCTTTGTAGTTTTAGTTGCTGAGAATTATAGTGAAAATATGCTCTGAACTATAGCTTTCATGTATTCTCTTTTGAAAACTATAAGACATCTGGGTAATAAATTTAAGTGAATTTAAAAAGTGTGGTAAACGAATAAGTGGATATTAGCCCAGAAGATCAGAATACACAAAGTACAATCCACAAACCACAAGAAACTCAAGAAGGAAGACCAAAATGTGGATACTGCATTCCTTCTCATAAGGGGGAAGAAAATACCCATGAACAGAGTTGCAGAGACTAACTATGGAGCAGAGACTGAAGGAAGGACAATTCAAAGACTGCTCCACCTGGGACTCCTTTCCATATTGACTCATCAAATCCAGACACTATTGTGGATGCCAGTAAGTTCTGGATGATAGGAGCCTTATATAGCTGTCTCCTGAGAGGCTCTGACACTACCTGACTAATACAGAAGTAGAGGCTCACAGTCATCCATTGAACTGAGTACATGGTCCCCAATGAAGGAGCTAGAGAAAGGATCTATGGAGCTGAAGGGTTTGCAGCCCCTTAGGATGAACAACAATATGAACTAACTAGTACCCTCAGAGCTCCCAGGGACTAAACCACCAACCAAAGAGTACACATGGTGAGACTAATTGCTCCAACAGCATATATATAGCAGAGAATGGCCAAGTAGGTCATAAATGGGAGGAGAGGACCCTGGTCCTGTGAAGGTTCTATGCCCCAGTGTAAGGGAATGCCAGGGCCAGGAAGGAGGAGAGGGTGGGGTAGTGAACAGGGGGAGGGGGAAGGGGGAGGGGGAGGGAACAGGGCTTTGTTTTTGCTTTTGTTTTTGTTTTCATTTTATTTAAATTTTTTTTGGAGGAGAACGTGGGAAAAGAGATATTGTATGACATGTAAATAAAGAAAACATCTAATAAAAAAATAACAAATTAACATCATAGCTTTAAAATTCAGAAAAGATGTTGAGAATATAATATGAGAATAAAGTGGAATAATATAAAAAAAGAATATTATCCCCATGTTTTGAATCATGAAGAAAGTCTTGATGGTGTGTTTACTTTAAAATCCAGTATAAGTTAATGTGTCTTTCTCTGACAAACACAAATACATAAATATGACCTGAGAAAGCAAATTCAAAAGTAATTTTAAGATATTGATAGTGAAAATTAAGCATTCTGAAGTAGCTTACCTGGGAGTCTAAGAGATGGGTTCTTCATTTAAAGCATGTGTTGCTCTTGTAGAGAAGATGAGTTTAATTCTCCCACTACACAAACATCTTTAACTTCAGTTCCATTGGATTCGATACCTTCTTTCCACATTTGTTGGTATGATATGTCTGGTGCCCATACATATACATGTACAGCATACACTCATATACATAACACACACATACATACACACACACATAAATTTTCAGAACATAAAATATATCACCTATGTTTTTTTTTTACTCTGGAGCTTCATATGTTTTTGGAATTCATCAGATGACAGTCTAAAATATCTCATGGAGTTCATTAATTTACTTATGATTTAAGTCATTGAGCTAGCATTCATTCACCACCCACTTTAAATTTGCTTATTTTTATTGATGAAGCTGTAGAAATATATCACCTAGTTTTCAAAAGGGAGAGCATTTAAGTGGTATAAATAGGAAACATATTCTTTAAATTTCTTGACACTTTTAATTATATCATATGTATTCCCCCAGGTAGGGCCAATACAATTGAGTACTATTTTAGACACGTTTTCTTTCTTTCTTTTTCTCTTTTTTCATTAAAGATAATGCAACATTGTGATGTCCTTGGTAAGTCCTTTGCTATAAATATTAGAATTGCTATGGTAATAAACACATATTTTCAATTCACCCTTATTCTAAAAGAATAAAGGGCATCAAAGAGCACTTCCTGAATGTCAGTGCTTATGTTTTCTCATTGAAAACCTTTTCTTTTACATGTTTATTTTCAGGTGGTTCATTCCAAAGCCATATCAAAGCAACCAAGTGTTAAGTAAATTTTTGTGGTCAAATATTTTTGTTATAAATGTTTCATGGTGTCATCCTTGAAACTTCAATTACAGTAATTAAAAATTTCATACTATAAAATTCAGTTTCATAACTTGCACCCGTGAAAACCATAACCATTTGATATATGACCTTGGCTTCAGAATTTTCCAATTGGCTTTTATTAGTAAAGATATGTCATACCTGTAAACCTTGAAGCAATCAAGGCTGAATCAAATACCAGTGGAAAAATACAATCCTTTAGTAGAAAACCAAGCATAACAAATAACATTTCTTTATTGATGTTAGTTTTCAGGGTTAGTGATATTTTAAAATGTTTTCCTTGGCAACTGACACTCATTTTTACTTGTGAGACTATATGGTACAGAAACAAAATAGAAAATAATAAATGGCTACAATTAATACTTATTTAGTGAAGAAAATAAATATAGAAACAAAAATGATCTTGTATTCAGGAGAAATAGAGAAATTTTATAAAACTTAATAACAATCTAGCTAATTCAGAAAAGAACATATATTATTACATCTTACATCCATCAGAATGGCTAAGATAAAAAAACTCAAGTAACTTTCTCTAGCTCGTTCATTGGGGACCCTGTGCTCAGTCCAATGGATGGCTGTGAGCCTCTACTTCTGTATTAGTCTGGCACTGTCAGAGCCTCTCAGGCTCCTGTCAGCCAGCACTTGCTGGCATATACAATAGTGTCTGGATTTGATGATTGAATATGGGAAGGATTCCCAGGTAGAGCAGTCTCTGAATTGTCCTTCCTTCAGTCTCTGCTCCATCCTTTGTCTCTGCAACTCCTTCCATGGGTATTTTGTTCCCCCTTTTAAGAATGAATGAAGTATCCACATTTTGGTCTTCCTTCTTCTTGAGTTTCTTGTGGTTTGTGGGTTGTTCTTCCTGTATTCTGAACTTCTGGCCTAATAACCACTTATCAGAGAGTGCATACCATGTGTGTTCTTTTGTGATTGGGTTACCTCACTCAGGATGATATTCTCCAGATCCATCCATTTCCCTAAGAATTTCATAAATTCATTGTTTTTAATAGCTGAGTAGTACTCCATTGTGTAGATGTACCACACTTTCTGTACCCATTCCTCTGTTGAGGGACATCTGGGTTGTTTCCAGTTTCTGGCTATTATAAATAAGGCTGCTATGAGCATAGTGGAGCATGTGTCCTTACTACATTTTGGAGCATCTTCTGGGTACATACCCAGGAGTGGTATAACTGGGTCCTTAGTTAGTACTATGTCTAATTTCCAGAGGAATGCCAAACTGCCTCCCAGAGTGGTTGTACCTGCTTGCAGTCCCTCCAGCAGTGGAAGAGTGTTTCTCTTTCTCACAACCTCTCTAGCATCTGCTGTCACCTGAGATTTTTATCCTAACCATTCTGACTGGTGTGAGTTGGAATCTCAGGGTTGCTTTTATTTGCATTTCCCTGATGACTAAGGATGTTGAACATTTCTTTATTTGCTTCTCATCCATTCAGTATTCCTCAGTTGAGAATTCTTTGTTTAGCTGTGTACTCCATTTTTTAATAGGGTTATTTGGTTCTGCAGAGTCTACTTCCTGAGTTCTTTGTATATATTGGATATTAGCCCTCTATCAGATATTAGATTGATAAAGATATTTTCCCAATTTATTGTTTTCATTTTGTCCTATTGACAGGACGCAAGGAGCTGAAGGGTTTGCAGCCCCTTAAGACGAACAACAATATGAACTAACTAATACCCTCAGACCTCCCAGGGACTAAACCACCAACCATAGAGTACACATGGTGGGAATATTTGCTCCAGCAGCATCTGTAGCAGACGATGGTCAAGTTGGTCATCAATGGGAGGAGAGGCCCTTGGCAGTGTGAAGGTTTTATGCCCCTGTGTATGGGAATGCCAGGGCCAGGAAGAGGGAGAGGGTGGATTGGTGAGCAGGGGGAGGTGGGAGGGAACAGGGTTTTGTTATTGTTGTTGTTGTTGTTGTTGTTTTTATTTTTGTTTTATTTTAATTTATTTCCTTTTTTCATAGGGGAAACTGGGAAAGGAAATATCTTATGACATGTAAATAAAGAAAGTATCTAATAAAATAAATAAGTAAAAAACTCAAGTGATAGAGCATGTTGCCAAGGATGCAAAGCAAGGGAAACACTCCTCCATTGCTGTTGGGAGGGGAAACTTTTACAACCACTTTGGAAATCAATTTGGCATCTTTTCAGAAAATACAACACGTGGGAATAGTATTCAAAAGATACCCTACTACACCACAAAGACACTTGCTGGACTATGTTTGTAGCAGCTTTATTTGTAATAGCCAGAGTCTGGAAACAGCCAAATGATTCTCAACTGAAGAATGGGAAAAGAAAATGTTTGCATCTATGTAGTGAATACTATTCATCTATTAAAACAAAGACATTACAAAATTGCAGGTAAATGGTTGGAACTTGAGAATATCATCTTGAGTAAGGTATCACAAACCAGAAAGACATGTATGGTATAAACTCACTTAAAATTAGCCATTAGCCATAAAGTACAGGATAACTGTAATACAATCCACATACACAAATAAACTGGGTAAGAAGGGGTGGGGGCAAGGAAGAATGTGTGAATCTCACATGGAAGGCTGTGGTACAGAAACAAAATAGTCATTAGAGGTGAATGGAGAGAGGGAACTGAGTGGAGGATATGGTGAGGACAGGGATGAGGATGTCAATCAGGTGTGGGGGTAGGGAGCAGGAGAGGACTGGGAGTGAGAATGGAAATTGGTGGGGAGATCTCTAGTATTAGCTGGAAAGCTAGTATGGGGCAGACTATATGGAGTCTATTGGTGTAGCCCTAGCTCAGATTCATAGTAATGAGGGAAAGACTGACTGAGGTAGTCACTTCTACTGTTAATGACTTTTTGCCATGCTTTCAGACAGGATCCTGAGTGGTTTCATCCAGCAGGCAATAGAAACAGATGCAGAGTCCCATAGTCAAAGATTAGACGGAGCTTGGGGAGTCTTGTGGATGATGAGGGATAGAACTGAATGAGCCTGAGTGTTCAAGGACATCACAAGAAGACATGCAGAGTCTAATAATGTGGACTCACAGGGTCCACAGAGACTGAAACATCAAGAAAAGAGCATGCAGCACCTCCCCCACCCACATTTGTAGTGTATGTGCAGCTTGGTCTTCATGTGGGTCTCCTAACAATTTGATTGGAGACTGTCTATTACTCTGTTGCCCACACTTGGATTCCCTTCCATTACCTGGGCTGCCTGGTTGGGCCTCCATGGAAAAAGAAGTGTGTAGTCCTGCTGGGATTAGATTTCTCAGAGTAAGATGATACACAAGAGGGGCTTCTCCTTCTCTGTGTAGAAGACAAGGAAGTAATGAGTTGAGGGATTTGTAAGTCTGGGACTAGGACGAGAGGAGGGAGGGGATCAGACTACCATGAAATGTCAATAAAAACAAATTATGAAAAGAATATATAGGTGATACATAAGAATATGAAAAGTAGTTTATCCACATAGGACATTTTATCATTTACTATTAAAACAACAATATACTACCACTATATAAACAGGATAGTATGAATCAAATTCAAACCAGTGATAACCACAAGCACTGGTGAACACAGGTAGGAATATAAACTAATTACTGATGGTATAAAAACTAACATTTTAAGCCAGGTGCTGGTGGCACACACCTTTAATCCCAGCACTTGGGAGGCAAAGGCAGGTGGATTTCTGAGTTCAAGACCAGCCTGGTCTAGCTACAGAGTGAGTTCCAGGACAGCCAGAGCTATATAGAGAAACCCTGTGTCTTAGACAGGGTTTCTATTCCTGCACAAACATCATGACAAAGAAGCAAGTTGGGGAGGAAAGGGTTTATTTAGCTTACTTCTACACTGATGTTGATCACCAGAGGAAGTCAGGACTGGAACTCAAGCAGGTCAGGAAGCAGGAGCTGACACAGAGGCCATGGAGGGATGTTCCTTACTGGCTTGCTTTTCCTGGCTTGCTCAGCCTGCTCTCTTATAGAACCCAGGACTACCAGCCCAGGGATGGCACCACCCACAAGGGGCCCTACCCCCTTGATCACTAATTGAGAAAATGCCCCACAGCTGGGTCTCATGGAGGCACTTCCCCAATTGAAACTCCCTTCTCTGTGATAATTCCAGCTTGTGTCAAGTTGACATACAGCCAGTACACACTGTCTTGAAAAAAATAAAAACAAAAACAAAATTAAAAACTAACATTTATCATTTACTATTAAAACAACAATATATTACCACTATATAAATAGGATACTATGAATCAAATTCAAACCAGTGATAACCACAAGCACTAGTGAACTCAGGTAGGAATACATACTAATTACTGATGTGATAAAAACTATAAAAATACCATTGGAGTAGAGTTACTATGTCTTACAAATATAAAAGTATATAAAATGTAGTAAACACACTCATGAAAACACATGTACAAAAATATCTTCACAGGCATAAATGTAGCACCTTTGTTCATTGTTGTTACAATTTGGAACATTAAAGTTATGGTAAAATATAAAGTCATCTTCAAAATATATTGTTAATTGAAAGAGATAAATATGAAGAAGCTATACAGTATGATATCAAATACATCCTATTCTAGGAAACACAGAATTATGAAATCAGTGTTTCTCAGGGAGGGACAATAAAAGGAAAGAAGAAATGGAAGATGAATACATTGATTACGTGGGATTCTTAGGACTCTAACAATGCTGTATGACAACAAAGGTATACACATATAATTCATAAGTCAAAATACTTAGTAAGTATGATAAAAACCATAAATAATATCAACTGTAATATTCAATTAATAATAAGAGCATATAAATACATTTCTCTA
>JADRCD010097415.1:0-29813 GCA_019843815.1 Montemys delectorum | reverse complement strand
TAATATGTTTGGAGTTATTTGAAATTTATACTGAGAAAAACATATGTATTTGCAGTATTGCTGTAGACAACCATCTACATAACACTGTTAAATTGATTGTTTTATATCAAACAACTTTGATAATACTCATTTTATTGTTATAATATTTTATAAATTTTAAGGAATATGACAAAAAAGATATTGTAGGTATTGAAGAGGGGGTCTCTGGGAGAAGTTGGGGTACAAAAGGGAAACAAGAATGTGATTTAATTCTATTTACTTTTTTTTTAAACATAATGGTTTCTTTTTTGTTGTTTGTTTGTTTTTGTTTTTGTTTTTGTTTTTTGTTTTTCGAGACAGGGTTTCTCTGTGTAGCCCTGGCTGTCCTGGAGCTCACTCTGTAGACCAGGCTGGCCCTGAACTCAGAAATCCGTCTGCCTCTGCCTCCCAAGTGCTGGGATTAAAGGTGTGCACTACTACTGCCTGGCCATTCTATTTACTTAAAATATGTTTTTAAATATTAACAAATTCAGACAAATTGAAATCATGTAACTTTTCTAATCAAAATGCAATAAAAGTTAAAAATAAAAAAAAATGGTGTGGTCAGAGTATAAAAGAGAACAAGACATGGAAATTCTGTCTTAAATATATGCATGAGTAATAGGGGAAATACTCTGACATTAATTATGTTATATCAGAGACATAAGGTATGTACTCTATGTTTTGAGTCTAGTGGCTTCCTAGTGCTTTAAGAAGGAAAGTACTATTAGCTTATTGATTCTTACTCATTTGGCAGTGTTAAGGGAGAACAAAAGGTAGTTTTTAAAATACATGAGAAGATGGTAGGTTCTGAACAGATAATCTTAGACAATGTTTTCCATTATTAGTTTAGAAATCACATCTTTAAACTACTAGTTTCAGTCAATTGTGTAACTCTAATATATATACATGCTTATATATATTCATACATATCAAAATGTTTATGCTTAACATATATAAAAATTCAGTTTCTATCATTGTACATAACTATAATACGGACAGAATACTGTCTTATATGTAAGTTTCACCCCCTCTTACACACACACACACACACACACACACACACACACACACACACTGCAAGTTTATTAAAGAATTCCCCCTGATTTCTTTATTTCCTACTAAATTAATTTGTGATTTTCAAGTGGCTAGTGTAGGTATATTATAGAACAGGTTTTTCTATAAATGAGCTGAAGGGCTTTGCAACGCCATAGGAAGAACACAATATCAACCAGCCAGATACCCTAGAGCTCCCAGGGACTAAACCACCAACCAAAGAGTACACATGGAGGGACACATGGCTCCAGCTGCACAGTAGGAGAGGATGACTTTATTGGGTATCAATGGGAGGAGAGGTCCTTGGTCCCATGAGGGCTTGAATGCCCCAGTGTAGGGGAATGCGAGGGTTAGGAGGTGGGAGCACCCTCATAGAAGAAGGGGGACGGGATGGGATAGGGGTGGTCCAGAGGGGAAAACAGGAAACATTTACATTTGAAATGTAAATACAGAAAATATCCAATAAAAAGTTTAAAAAGAATAGTTTTTAATAAGAAAATTAATTACAATTATAATGTATCTATGGTCCAGTAAAAGATGCATTTAAAACATAGGCTTTTTCATCCCTAGAAATGTTTATTTAATAATTGAAAGTCATTAGATTTCTCCCTTCAAATAGTTTCAAGTATTAAATAGCCAAATCAGCAAGGCTCAACAAGATTTCACTTCTCTATTGAATTCATGTACTCTTAGCTCACCCAAGCACAAAACAGCTAATACCGTCACGTTTGAAAAGCTTTTATGCTGAATTTGACACAAAAGCAATCACAGAGCAGACAATAACGGAATTTCTTTTTCAAAAGCTGAAAGGAGAAAAATAAATGGAAAGTGTGAGCCTGGCCAAATCTTTATTGCCACTGGAAAAGAAGGTTCAAAATGATCAAGAAATAATTTTTCCAAAGATCCCATTGCCAAGTTTGGTCCAATCTTAGCCTGGTGAATAGGCTGTGAACTCAACCAAGATTGTGCCAAATGAAATAAATCCTAGGATGATCAGTGCTGGCAGTTTCAGGTGCCATTGGCATACTAGTTTTGCTTTTTTTGAAAGTTCTAAATGGCATCATCTCTCACAGGATTCTGTTCAGGCTTATTGGCAGGGATTTTGTTTAGTGTTTAATCATGTATGTGTATGTTTTGGTTTTTTTTTTGGGGGGGGTGTTTGTTTTGTAACATCTGTCTCTTGAAAACTAGCATATTTATACCAACCCTACGAAGATTAAATAAGATGTGGTTAATTAAATAATCTGAATACCAAATGCACATCTTTGTTTCAGGAAATTAATGATTTATACAGCAAAGAGAGAATGTACAAATAGATTATATAAAGTTTATCATAACCCACTAATTAGTAATTCATAGAATAGACCATCTGGAGTCTGTTTTTCTGCCCAACCAGTGTTCTCCTACTACTGTCTCCTTCTATTTTGACCATGTTTTTAAGATGGGCTTTCCCAGAAGCCATCTCACATGTGATTTCTACTATGTGAATATGGTATTATTTGTACAATTGCTTTCCATTATTTTTTTTAACCAAGAATTGGATAGTTTAAAAATATCAAACTAGAGAGGTAAGAGTTAAAGATGGAACTTAGTGAAATGCTATGAAGAATTAAAAATGAATAACCACTAAAAAGTATAAAAGTGTAAAAAATCATGTGATAACACTAAACTGAAAATTCAGAATTTTAAAAAATTATACACATTATTAGAATAATTAACATACATAATGGTTAGAAGTGATTAGAGATTAATAATCAATAATGCATCCAGATTGCTAGGAATCAAGATCAGAATTCAAGTATGGTGATTTGGTTAAAGTACTAAAAATGTTGCTAGGCATGGTGGCATATGCCTTTAATCCTTGCACACAGGAGGTGGAGGCCAGTGGATCTCTGTGTGTTTGAGGCTATCCTGTTCTCCAAAGTGAGTTCCAGGATAGCCAAGGCTGTTAATCCAGAAGAACCCTGTCCTGAAAAACTAAAATAAAAAGTATAAAAGGTCATAGAATTTTCTTAGCATTTGAAACCATTTACTTCTCTTTGCTAAGAGTAGACTGGGTCATCATCAGAAATGGGGCAGTAATGGAAACTGACCATATAACCACAGCTCTCCAAATCTGATAAGCGCTTTGGAAGACTAGTAGATTTTCTTGGAATCAAAAGAAAACAAATGTAGCAATCCTTTATGAGGAGAGAGATGTAGGCCAGATTATCCAGTGTCTGCTTGTATCTATTTCCAAAAAGTTTTCTTAAAAGAAAATTGTGAGAAGCCTGACATCATCACTCAGTAGTGAGAACACATTTAGCTATGAAAAGATCTCTCTTTTATTTGTTCCCCAACTTTGCAAAGAATTAAAAATAGTAGTTTCATTTAAATGAATACAATTTGAAATTATCTTCAGTTTTTCATAATAGAAAATACTGTGAAAATGTTCCCATATCACACTATTTAGTTACTTTCTTTTTCGGCTAGATGGTTTATCAATAATATCGTAGTCAATTAATAATTATTGTTGTCTCTTTCTGAACCTCATGATGTCTTATCAATTTGTTTTATTTACACAGAAAATGGGAGGAAAAGAAAGTCTCTGAAGTCATATACAAAAATCCTTGCTATATAAATTCCTGTTCTGTATCCCTACTCCTATCAAAAGAAGCTACTGAACCTCATCAGCCTCAGTCTTCTCAGCATGCCACTAAAAAGGAACACTTTTCATAAGAAATGACTGAGAGAGCCAATTAAAAGAATGAATGTAAAATGGCTAACACTGTTTTTAGCATACAACAAACATTCAACTTTAGTATTAGCAATAGGATTGTCTTATAATTCATTTCTACCACCTAGGGGAGGAGGTTGATGGGAACACTAATGTTTTGACCATCTTTATCACCTGCCTTATGATCATATGTTTATTATGATAGCCATGCCTATCATTAAATTTCTAAATGCAGACAAGAATGCCTATAATTTCTGCAGATAATGGCTGAGTCATTTTTATGAAGTAGACAGAAGACTACTCAAAACCCTTTTTAAAAGTCTTGAAAAAGATAGTAATTATAAGTGAAGTGGTAGAAATGAGGCACATCAAAGCATGTGACAGGTTACACAAAAGTACCAGGCTATGTTGGAAAACTTGATGGTCTTTATTGTTAAAAAGCTGTGTTGTCAAAGACCTTTTTCAAATAAAGCAAGTGACATGGAGATACAGCAACTTTTCTTCTGGTTAAAGTCGAAATGTCTACTGTTGAAATAATTTTCTTTTCATTCCCTTGTCTGACTGTTCAGTAGATACTGTGTTTCTGTCACTGATGAAAGAAATAAATACTGAATTAAAATTTTAGTAAAAATTTGAAAAAAAATAAAATCCTATGTTGTATTAGGTCTTTTAAAAATATCTGTTCGGATATATAGACTTTTGTTTTCTTCTATATTTTCTTTCTTTTAGTCTTTTTAAAACAGCTACTTATTACACCCTAATAATTCCTGACACCCACTTAGGATTCTTTCAGGGTAAGATTATTTTTCAGTTGTCATCCTTTAGAGTCAAAATATAGTACTACTTACATCTCATTTTTCTTGATTCTCTATCTCAAACCTTCTTCTTGATAATTTTGTATCCAATAACCCTTTTTGTTTATGATCTGAAAAATTCATTGTATACTAGCTTATACTTAAGAATAGAGCAATCAAGAATGACCATGTGGATTAAATTTCAAATAGTCAGACCAAAAAGTAAGAAAACAATTATTAGAAACTACTTATACATCTGTGTCAGGAAACTAATAATAATAGAGGAAATAATGAGTCTTAAAATCCTACATGGACTTCCAGAATTTTTGTATACCAAAGATCTTGAATTCACAGCAGCTTAGATCCTCTAAAAAAGTAGCTTTGATGAAGATTGACTTAAAGCATATTAATACCAGTCAGTGTATCTGAAATTAACTGGAAAAAGATCTGGTCAGTGAGACATGGTAGAAATCCTAGGCCTTCCATAAAATTCATGAACTAAATGAGAACATTCTCAGTGGCTTTAGGGCAACCCAAATGTTTAAAACAATAGTTTTGAAAAAAAACTGGAAAAGCTTATCCCTAAGTGACCAGTTGGATAGAGATTGTAGAAAAGTTCTAACTGAATATAACTAACAAATCAATTAGTGTTTATTATACTGTATATAACTAATAAATCAATTATTATTGTTATTGTATTATGTTCTTGATATCTCAGGTTTTCTTTCTCAATACAACTTACCATAATATAAACAGACTGTTTTGGATATGAGATATTTTAGAAATGAAAAAAGACATTATCCAAGAAAATTGTGTTTTTTTCTTAGTTCACACAACGTGTGTCAGATTCTGATCCCTGCCTACCAGAAAGACTTTCTGACAGAGTAGAAAAAAAAAAAAACAGTGGAGAGTTTTTGATCAAATATCCAACAATACCATCTTCTAAACCCATTATTTCACTGGTTAAAAACTCTCTTAACAGTATCCACTGTTTAGCATTTAATGTCTTAGATAGCCAATACATGTAAGATTTGAAATGATCAAATGTATATAAAGCATCATGCTTAGCACTTGATAAAATGAATACACTTTATTTCTTTACCCTTTCCTTTTAGCTAATAAAGTACTGAACTATTTTTTTTAATTTATTATTTTTTATGTTTTTTTAAAATTTATTTATTTTTTAGTGTTGACCTATTACGTGGAAGGATCTTTCTAATGTTTTAAAAGAAAGAAGGAGAAAAGAGAAGGATTAATTAGAGGCATAGAAAATGCTGTGCTAACATCGGAGAAAGGGGGAAGAAAGTGAGACTAAAAGCTCCCCTTATGTATTTTCTGATACCCACTCACTCCCTTCTCCAGTTAGAGCCAGTGAGATATAAAGGGGAATTTATCTATTACTTTTCCTAGGAAGAAATTAATGATGAATATTAAGTTAACCTCATATTATTATAGAAGTGCGGTGTCCATATAATCTTTGAAGTGTTCTTAAAAGAGTGGTGTGGTGTAAAACCCAGGTGATAAGCAGGGATTTATCTCACTTAATAGAGTGCTTTTCTAGCGTCAGGAAGTCTTGAATTCATCCCCCAGCAGACGTTTAGCATGGTGGCAAAGGTCATGCTTCTAATTCCAGTGGGTGTATGCAGGAAGATCAGAAGTGAAGGTGAGAACAGGCTTTGTAAGACCCTGTATTAACAAAACAAAACTAACAACTAAAACTAACTCTGTGCATAATACAAGATGAAAATTAACTTTAAGGTTTCGATAGGCCATCAGCTTTCCTCTAACCTGTACTGTGTCTCAAAAATTTAAAGCAGGTAGGTGTAGTGGCACTCATCTGTATTTTTGAGGATTTTGAGTTTGAGATTTTGTCTCAAAAGCAAGCAAACAAACAAACACAAGCAAGAATTCCACTTTTAATCTTATAAAAGTAATTTTCACTAAAAAAAAAACCATTTAATTTTAATCCATGGCATGCTTTCATTTGCTATAACAAGTATTTTGTTTTAAAGATATATTTGACACTAACCTTGGTTTCTGTGATCTTCTTTTGGATTGCATCCACTGTGTGAGGACCTTCTTTCCATGAGTCAAGCTTGCCTCTGGCCTGTCCTATGACCTGTTCAGCTTCTTCCTTAGCTTCTAGCCATTGTGTTGAATCCTTCAACATTTCATTCAACTGTTGTCTCCTGTTCTGCAGCTGTTCTTGTACCTCATCCCACTGAATCTGAATTCTTTCAACTGGAATGAAAAGAAGAATAAAAAACAGTAATTATTACTCAAGAGAAAACGCTACAATTTAAGATCTGTATGCCACTACACAGGTATATCTCTCATTAAAAATATCCAAAGTGTTATGGGTGGGATAGGTAGAATAAATTATTAAATTGTTTCTTCACTCAGGTGGCAAATTTGACTTTATTAAATTACTCGAAGGGAAGTAAACTAGAATATTAGTGCTATGTTTAGAAATATAAATTCAACCTTAGACTCTGATATCCAATAACAATTATTTCTTAGAAAGGTACTGAAGGTCTTGGCTCTATTACTTAAGCACTTACTTGTGAGCATAAGGATCCGTGTTTGGACACAGGCTCAACAAGCTCATTGGGTAGCTCGTCTTATATTACTTAGTGATATTTCAAACTAAATAGGGATCTTATCTCAAAGAAATGGTAGAAAACACCTGAGGATTGACTCCAGAGGTTCAAATGAGAACAAATAAGACAAGACATTGATCTTCTTTATACATATTTAACAGGGATATTTGAACACATATACTTGATGCATATGCCACTATGAAGGCGATTTTACACAATAATCTTCCAAAGCCCATAGAACCAAACATTATCAACATTGTAATAGTATCCAGATGATGAGTCCATGATTATTATAGGTATCAATACATTTTTGGGCACAATATCTTTACCTTTTCCTATTCAAATTCTTTTTATGATAAATTTGTCAATAAAACAGACATTTCAAAGGAGGTATCTTGGGAAAAAATTATCCCAGAGTTTTATTTTTGGGAGCAGCTTTTTCTATCTATGGTTTAAGATGTAACATTTTCCTTCTAGGTATATCTTTGATAACTAACTGCATATTCAAATATTATCACTATAGATAAAGAGTTTTCCTGATCATCCTTTGTGAAGCCATGATACTTATCACACACTACTATGATTTATAGTTTTACTTTTCTATTTCTCACTCTACACAGTAGACACCTTAGCTGCAAGGATAGAGATTTGTAGTGGATGGTGCCAGTGAGCAATCTATATACCTTTGGTACTTTCCTTGAGTACTCATTAGCAAGCACTTGAATTAATACAAGCATGAAGGATGTCTTTTATCTTGAACAGACTTGCAAGCAGAATTAAAGCCTCAGTAGAGGTACTAAGTCAATGCTAGATAAGAGTTCTTGATCCCTAACCTTGTTGCTTTGGGGTAAAAACTATGAGAAGTGTTTTCTACTATTCTCTGGGAGTTCCCTTAGCAATGATGAACAACTGTTAGAAACAATAGCCTTCATAATAACTTGCTTCCTTAGTTTTTTTTCTTTTCTATCTCTGTTCCATTCCCCTACAGGTAATTTCTTTTGGTTACCTTAAAAATAAACCACATTTTCCTCTATCATTCTGAGGTGTGTTTCCTTGGAAACATAGTACAAATTAGTATTATTATATTCACTAAAATAAAAACTATCAAGCTTGTTGTAAGATGGCTTAGTTGATAAAGGCATATGCTCTCAGTTTGATCATAAAAGGTCAAACCCTAGGACTTATATGGTAGAAAGTTGTTCTCTGTTCTCCACATGTGCTGCATGGTAAATGTACCCCTCTCATCTACGTACCTATCTTCAAATGTGTATGTACATAAAAATAAACAAATGTTAGTAACTTTTTTAAAAAGAAAGAAAGTTTTACCAAGTTACTAGAACTCAGCTTGTTACTTGGCATCTGGTATACTTCCAGTAACACTCTGCCAAATGAATTATACTCGAAGATGATTTCAAATATCCATTTTCTTTCTTATAACAATGAAATCATGATGATTCCAAAGTCAATCCTTCCCCTAAATCTTGTGTCACTCTTACTGAAAATGAATCATTGTCTTTTTTATTATGTGTTCACTTAATATCTTCTCAATAATTCTTATAACTTCTATTGTATTGTCCTCATTGACATTCATAATCTCTATCTCATGTAAATATATATTCTATGATTTTGGGTTCTTTTTTCTAATTTTATTTTCAGGGATCTTTTCTACAGCTTTTTTTTACTAATTTCATTTGCATTAACCATATTGTCTATTTGTTTAAAACTCCTTCAAAATTATGTTTGTTAGTAGAATATCATCATATGCTTTGAATTCCATATACAAAATGTATAATGAGTTGATGAATCCTGTTTGATTGAGTTGTTTAATCCCTTTTGCCTGTTTGAAATTCAATCATTGACAAAGTAATATAGAAGTCTTTCTATGTAGACATAAAGCTATTTTATAGGCATTTTAAAACTTATAACCGTATTGAACTCTAGAAGGTAATAACCACAAATAGTGTATTATTATTATTATTATTAACTAAGCATAATTAGATGAATACTATAAAGAGAAGAAGTACATTGTGAGACAATGTACATACATGAGAATTCATTTTGAAGAGGAGAAATTATGGAGAGATTATTGCCTTTACAAGAGGACATGGGTATAAGGCTTTAAGGAAATAAGCAATCAATTTTCCAAGTATATAAAAAACAGTATTTGACTTGCAATTCTACTTGCAGTTATACAGTCAACAGAGTGCATACTTATTTATATTTACCAAAAGACTCACTTTCCATGCCTCTTAAACTAATACATGCATATGTTGTATCTCTTTCTATGACTATGTATGTATGTATGTATGTATCTATGCCTCTTAAATTAATATATGCATATGTTATATCTTCTGCATCTATCCATTTATTTATCTATCTATCTATCTATCTATGTACCTATTCTTCCATCTATGACCTTGTAAATATAGAGTAAGAGATTTATGACTATTTGCAACAATATGGATAGATCACAAAAATATAATGTTAAGGGATGAAAAATTCAGTTACAATTGAGCAGATTTTGAAAACCTGTTTGATTAAATGTATCATAATAAACTGAGGAAAAAAGAGTAGAAGATTTTAAGACTCTGGACAGTAGTTGCCTTTGGATTTGTATGAAGTTGTCTGACAAGGTTCTGATAATACTCTGTTTTTAAAGTTGTGTAGTTTTTACACAGATACATTTAGTTTGTGATTATTTAGTAATCTAGATGTTTATTCTGAGTATAATTTTCATTATATATTGAAATTTAATAAATAATTATAGTAAAGTATTATTTAACTTATAAAATATACTATATCTATAATTTAGAGATTCTTCAAAAGTAGTACAACATGTATTATATGGATCAGTTTGCTAATGTTACATTGTGGCTTATATTTCTGCAAATGTTGCTCAGTGGTAAAAAAACATAACCTTGCCCACCATATAGGAACTCTTAGTCTGATCTTCTGTACCACAAAAGGAGAATATGTAAGGTATATTTACTGGACAGTGAACTAGATTAGATTTGTCATAACAGATTAGACCATAAAGACTAATCAGTTGTTTACCTACTGAAAGAAAAAAAAGTTGAGTAATGCAGTTGAGTAACTGGCAGTAAACACCAGGGAAGACCTTGAACAAACACATGTAGAAAATTTTAGAAGCCTTACAGGTATTTCATTTTGTCAAGGATGAAAGAGGCATAAAATCTAAAGATCATCAAAGCAAAGCTGTTATTCTGGAAATGGTTCAGTGTGGGAGTTGGACAACATACAGACCTAGTAATTGTCCATAATGGGCAGCAATTCAAATTACAGATTTTTATCACATTTGCAACACTTTCCCCCAGGAGATTGATTGACCAAAGATGTATTATGGCAATACATTTGGTCACTAGAGCTCATACTGTTAGATTTACATTTACACCAGATTCCTCTGACATACAAAAGTGAAATAATAATAAAATATATGCACATAAACCCAGACAATCTGTGCATGTTTCTAATTGAAAAGTAACTCAGAAATACACATTTTTTTCTCATAGAGGTCCATTGCAGAAAGCTTCTCAACTGATTTACAGAGGAAATAGATGCTGGATAATGAAAGGAAGTAAATAACCAAAGCTACGACTCAAGATGACAGACTGGGAACCAGCATGAGTCTTGATTTACAGGTCTCCAAAAGTGTCAAATTGGAAACCCAGTAATCATGCTAAGAATCACAATATTGCAGAAAGAAACAGTTCTGTTGATTAAGTACTAACCAATTCTTTGCTTCATGTTCTTAAACGAGCTATGTTTGATTATTGATATACATTCATGACTGAAATAAATTCCTACATCTTTCCCAGGAATGAGTGGTATGTAAAAAAAGAAATGATTGCTATTTTGAACATCCACTGCTACTGAACAAAGACTAGCAGTTTCAGCACTGTTATAGCCTGAGAATTAGAAGTTTATGTTATTGAATTTTAGAAAGTAACCTTCATTTTCAGTGTGTCCTGGATTCTAGTCCTAGTTTTGTAATAAAACAGCAAATTTTAATTGGAAAAGTAAATTTACTAGGCAAGCATCAGCTTCCTCAACTGAAAATGTAAAATAATGAACAGCTGGATAGCCACAACTTTATAGTGATGGTAAATCTAAGCAATGGACACAAGCATAAAGGGCCTTGTTAAACAAGGTGCTGCTGCTTTTCTAAAAGGAAAAGACTAAACAGCAGATTATCAGGACCCATCCATGATAGGCTAGGGGTATACACTGTGGATTTTAATGATCTCACATTATCATTCAAGTATTCTATGTAGAAAATACCAAGCTTATACTTATATTGTGGACTAATCTTCTGAGGCGACATGAGTACAATGAAGAGAATAGATATACTCACCTGTATGGAAAGATGAGAGAAATGATACCAAGTATTGTCAAGACAATGAACTCTGAACTATCTTTTTGTGGTTAGAAAAAACATGGGGAATTACAGACTATCTCCTGAGGCAATAATAAAGAAATCACCATTACTGTATTTCTGTACATATGCATACAGCTATACCAAGAATAATGTTGATATATTTTAATGTTTGTCCTTCAAAGACTTAAAGCAATGAAAAGCAAAAAAGAATATTAACCAAATTATAGATGATATTGATGTATATCCTCTTGACTTCCAAGAAGCATTTAACATGAGTTAGTGGAAGATTTATCAATATGTAAGTGCTATAAAAAGAAGTTCAAAAGTTCATGGAGAAGGTGAAGTGGAATATATGGAAGCCATATATGCCTCATTCCATTTATGAAGAAGAGAGGAGGAATGTGGTTACTGTGCTATAACATATCAGACACTTGAGAGAAGAAATCAAGGGGATATGAAGAAGTTCTAATTACTATTATCAAATGGACTATCTGCTTTTCTTCTAATCTCCAAAACCTGCCATGCAGGGATAACAAAGCATTTAAATCCACAGATGATAGAAGCAGAATAAATACTGAATTTAAAATATATCAATATCAGCCAAATAGATAACATTTGTTTGGAGCATGGAAGTGATCATTAATTTACTCTTAATTGTATACTAAGTATATTGTAGTGCAGAGGTAATAACAAAAAAGATATGTAATCTATAGAGATGAAATAAATAGTGTCCATGATTCATTATCTGTATCTGTCCCTAATTTGCTCTCAATTATAGGGGTAAAGATGTACAATTATCTACTTATTTGATATTAGTTCAGGCTTCTTAAATTTTGAGTGATGAAACAAAGAACAAGCAGATTGGCTGTGCTATGGGATTCTTTCCAGCTGTAACAAGTTGTGACATGCATGTTTCTTTTTTTTTTTGTTTTGTTTTTAAATTTTTTTATTAGATATTTTCTTTATTTACATGTAAATTTCTCCTTTCCCAGTTTCCCCTCCAAAAAGGCAACAGGGGTTTGACATGCATGTTTCTTAATGCTTCTGTTGAGATAGAAGACTGATGAATTTAGCCAACATTGTGATTTCATGTGCAATCAACATATCAAGAGCCACATTGTTCCCCTAGATGCTCATTAGTCATATTTCACCTTGGTAATCCTGTGGTCACATACTCAATCATGCTGAAAGTCAGATAAAGTAAGCTCAAATCAACCTTTAAAAATGTCTTTTCTAGACGGATGGTGTTTTTCTCTTTGTATCTTGATAGAGGCCTACACCACGTCTGTATGTATGTTTTATTCATAAAAGCTCATCAAATGGGATATGAGATGTATGCTAAACCAAGGTTGGTATAGACAAAAGAAATGTCCTGAATAATGAGCTATAGATAAAGAAATACACATTGTATTTAAGGGTAAAATGAACTGATATCACAGAATTACTTTGGAATGCATCAGAAAACCATGAGGATTGTGGGTAATCAAAGAGATGAAGTAACTGAGCAGGCTCTGGATTCTAAATGACAAGTTCTTGGCTATACTGCAAAGCTTTCAGTTTCTTTTCCCTTTTGAAACATTCCAAAGCATTAAATTGTCAAGTAAAGCATCTTCCCACAACAAACAAAGCAGCAGCATACCACTTAAGCAGTGTTGGAATTTACTAACACCTCCTTCAAATGTGGAAAAGATGTCACCTGTAGAAATGGAAGTTTAAAAGACATTAAATGGGGTTCATAAGAATACAATGGTCACATGTCTTCCTTAAAATCACACTAAATGTGAATGGAGTGGAGCCAGAAATGGACTTCAGGCCAGTTTCTTTGTTTTCCAATCATTAAGCTAGCAAGTAAATATTGGGTAATAATCTTAAAAGTATGGTAAATAGCCCTATGGAACAGATAATGAATCTATCTCCTAAAGAATGTTTATTGTCCTATTTGGCTTACTAATCACATGAAAGTTCTTATTATAGAAGATGATTCTAAAAACGGACAGACTATTAGTATACAAAAAAAGCCTGAATTTGGGGGAACAAATTTGTTTCACAAGTACCTGCAAATGCCCATGTTTTAAATGCTTCATCTCCAGCTTGTCATTGTTAAAGGGGTCTGGAAATCTTTAATAGGCATGATGTAGTGCAAAGGCTTTGGATAATTGAGGATGAGTCCTAAAAGAGGATTGTAAATCCTTTTTTCTCTGACATTTTCTTCTAAGGATGAGATGATACATGGTTTTGTGGTGTCCCTGTGGTTCCTGCCATGGCATGTTCCACTAGCCGAAAAAAAAAAAAAAAAAAAAAAAAAAAAAGGCCTACCCAACTTTTCACTTTATAAGTTGGTTATCTCCAGAATTTATTGTGTAGACAGAAAGCTGACTAATATAAGAACTTTAAATATTTGAGTTTATTATCCTAGGTCACATGCAAGTCACAGAAAGAAACTATCTAGATGTGATATAAACACAGCCTATTGTTGGGTAATTCATCTGTCTAGTAACCCAGTCACTGCATAATTAGGTGTCAAATATAGCAAATAAAATGCTAACAACCTAAAAAGTTATACAAACAGTTTATTACAGCAGAGTTAAAGGGTCCCATTACTATTTCAACACCACAGATTTATTAACATGCTAAAATCATGCAATGCACATAACAACACCTATCCACTATAAATTTGTATAATGTTAATGAATTCATTGGAATTCCATTAACACACATGAAATTTCATTTGTACACCTTTTACTCAAGCTTTGTTTTTATGAATGAGCAAAAGCATATGCTATCAGAAAAATGACATGGGCTCATTGTCATTGTTATGCAAACATTCCACAGATTCTTCTTTCAAGTTAAGCAAATAAAAATTAGTGCAATACAATGCACTGAATACAAGCTATTTGTAAAATGTAAAAATTATGTATATATGTGTTCTGCCTTAGCCAGCTCTTTCTCTTCAGTTTGGGGTGCCCCTGTCGCCACACATAGATCTGTTCTTGTACTCTATTTTCTAGTCTGTGCTACTTCCTGATTCCAATTATTCTATTTCAAAACTTTCTGGATTTTTAATCTCATTCTAGAACCCATTTATTTCTTCTGATGTGTAAAAGAAAATACAAGAATTCAGCAAATCAGCTTGCCCCATAATTTTATTTCCTATTTCCTTCCACCCACCTAACAAATCATGTTTTTCTCCTTCACAGAACAGTGGTTCAAACACAGCACTTGATGTACCAGGATGGGAGGATTCCCAGAAGAGGACCCACCTTCTTAGATGGAAGAAGAGGGGGTGGGTGGAGGGATTATTGTGTGTGTAGGGGGGGGTGACTGGGAGCATGGGCAGGCAAGGATCAGGATGTAAAATGAATAAACATAGAAATTAATGAGGAAAAAATGGTTTTTATCACAGCAGCACTTTCTATGCAAACTCAGGCTCTCCGATTTTCTAAACTAGGATTTCCATTTTAAACAAGATTCTTCTGGTGATTTAATATTCATGCTAAAGTCTGAGAAGCGCTAGTTTCCACCCAGCATTCCCACAATCATATCCCAGGTGATGTTCCCACCCAATGCAAATTGGCTTTTGCCACTGAAATTGCTTTTTGCAGATGATAGCAGCAACCTTCAAGTTGCTGTAGCACTGGAGGCTGTAGACTGTGTATTTATTTTCATAAAGTGCCCTTCATTATATGTCATCACTGACAAGTCTTGTCTTCTGATTAAGAGAACAGAATCATGCTTTCATTTTGTTCTAGCAGTTTCGCCACTTCTCAGATTGCTCTGTCCACCCCTTAACTATTGCTATTCATTGGGGGTCTCTCTTTAATTTACCTGTCATTTACATATTCTCCCTGGGGAATTCATTTTCATATACTGCTTCATTTGCTACCTCTCAGGTGAGCTCATTCAAATCTCTGTATTAGGCAATCTCCTGAGGTCCACAGAGCCAGCTTCCCACTAAATCACGTTGAAAGTGTCAACATATCCAAATCTAGCATACTATCCCCTTGCCTAACTCCTGACATATCTGTTTCTCCATATAGTCATTTAAGGGAAAACCCTACAAACCATCCTTAATTCCACTTACCTCATCTCTTTTAAGGGAGAATTCCAAGTCATATAACCTTTCAACCTTTTTAATTGCTCTTCTAACCTCTCTATTATCTGACTATCTCTTCCTTAGGCTGCCTTAATTAAAAGCCCCCTGTTGTTTTCACTAATTGTTAGATCATAAGCTTCTCTACACATTTGAATTACCTGGGGTACTTTAAAGTATACCAGTGTCTGGGACCTAGTCCCAAAGGTTCTGAATTAATTAGTTTGGGGTGGAATCAAGGCAACATTTTTTTTTAAAAAAAAAAGTTTCCTGTAGTGATTCTACTATGTAGCCCAAAATGCAATTATTAATCTAATACTGGACTTTTGTATTATTTATTTATTTTCATTAGTCTGGTCAAATAAGTCTTTTGAAGATAAAAATCTAATTCTGTCTGTCATCATGTGTAAAATTCCATTCATTTTACATTCCCCTGTGCTATGTAGGTATAAAAAAAATGACACATTCTCTTAAAATACATTTGAAAAACTAGACTTGACTTTATTTTCTTTGTTTTTAGTTTCTTAGCTTCTGATGCTTGATGTAAAGCCTGTTCTCAAGTAGTACAGACATCTATGATTCCTCGGCATATGCTCTGTGAACTATACATCTCCCGCGTGTGTTTTCTGTTCACAAGTTTCTCTCCTCTTTCCAATGTCGTTCAGCATCACTACCATTAATCATTTGTTTTCCCTCATCATTCTCTTTGACTAAGACAAAGGTTGCATTGCTCTGCCTTTTGAATTTCTTAATCATTTTCTTTTTGTTTCTGTACCTTAACCCTGAATAAACAGATTGTACTGTTTAGTAATGTTTATTTAATATCTGATGTACCTGTTACCTGGATGATGGGTCACATATTTATGTACTTAGGAAAAACGAGTATGGGACATAGGAGGAGATAAAAAATGTGTAGAAAGGACAAATACCACTTGTTTATCATCCATAGGTCTTTATGATACAGGCAAAAATGCTCACAGACATATATACTACATAAAGCTGTTACATAAATGTAATAAGTGCTATGAGAATAAAATATGTAATTAAATAATTTATGAAAATGGAGCTTCTTTATTCAGGGGAAATAAATTGATGGAAGCATAGCCCAATTCTTACCTACAGAGTCTCATCTACAGAAACCAAATACTAAAATACATGTAAAGATCAATTAGTTAGGGTTCACTTAGTGTATATATGGAACTAATTCTATTATTTAAAACAAAGACATTATCCTCAATTATAAAATATACTTTAGTATAAAGCATTAGATAAAATGTCAGACAGTAAAAGATAGCAAAGACTGGAACTGACATTCGTAACTCTATTTTCATGCTTTATTTCCTTATCGAAACTTTAGCAATTCGTGAACTTTAACAGCAAATGGTTTGAACTGTGAGGGACACACATGGAATTCTTTGCCAGTGTTAATGATGCCAATACAAGTAAACAATAGTATGATTCAAACTATGTGAAGAAACTCCGAATTTTAGTGCAAATTGTAAAGTAGCATGGCACTAATCCTTTGAATTTAAAGAAAAGAAAATGAAAAATATCTATATTGCTTCTACATTTTCCATTTACTTTGAGTAAATAATGATAGCTGTACATCCAGAGAAGAAAGACCTATGAGAAAGAGAGAGAGAGAGAGAGAGAGAGAGAGAGAGAGAGAGAGAGAGAGAGAGAGGAAGAGAGAGACAGACAGACAGACAGACAGACAGACAGACAGAGACAGACATAGACACAAACGGAGAGAGACAGACAGACAGACAGAGAGAGAGAAAGAGACAGACAGACAGAGACAGAGACAGAGAGAGACAGAGACAGACATAGACACAAACGGGGAGAGAGAGAGAGAGAGAGGAGAGAGAGAGAGAGAGAGAAAGGGAGAGAGAGAGAGAGAACCATGGGGGAACATACGGCTAAGAAATACACAAAAGGAATGGTCTAATTGCCTTAATTTTAAAAGAAAAATCTTCTAACACAGAATTTCCCTAGTTAAAAAAAAACACAGAGAAATGTAACATGACATAATCTATGTGAAAAATGTTTTGTGAATTCCAAAGTGACAGCAAATCTAAAGTATTGTTTCTCTTTTCTCTAAAATGAGCTATAGAATAACATATTTCTGCAATTGCAGCAAGCAAATAATTCTTTTTAAAACATAGAAAACAGATGTACTTTAACCTTAACAAAAAGACACAAAACAGTGATACAACTTGGTATCAAACAAGAGAATTTTTTTCTCTATGATTTTAGACATGTACAGCTATTGGAACATTTGACAATTATTTGTCTTTATATTTGTATGTCTGTGTTCATTCATGTCTTTGCTCAAGTGTCTTTTAATATATATCAACCTTTCTGTTGATAACTTTTCATATGTCTGAGAATTATTAAGAATGTTTGCAAACATCAAATAATAAGTAATAACTGGTATATAATAACATATACTTATTCCTTAGATAAATAGTTTCAAAGTAAAGAATTTAGTTCCATATTCACTTGTATTGGATCACTTTCTTTTGCTATGTCTTCAGGATAAAATCAATTTAAATGCACCATTTAGGAGAAAGAAAAGCTAACTGTGGATTTTTATAGTTCCTTGGAGTCTCTGTGGTTATGGTAAGTATTTGAGTCTTCATTCTCATTTGAAATGATAATGCCAGGAAGTGACATTCTTTATTATGAGTATCAGTCATAAAACTGCTAACTGGAGAACAGATTAGGGGAGTGAGACAAGAAAAGATCTACAGTTTCAGAAGATGTTATCACGCAGGACATACAAGCATAGCCAAATAATGGGTGATAAACAGGAAGAGTTCATGAGCAATATATCATAGGATGGAAAGCATGGGACAATATCCAAACTCTGCACAATGCCTAGAATCCATTTCTTGGTATATGATAGGTGTGCTATTAATGACTCTGTCATTAGAAAATCCTTGCAATTCCTTCAAAGGATCTAAGTCCCAACTCTGTCATCCTCCCCCAACTGTATCAGTTTGTTCTCTGTTGTTGTGACAAACACCTTGACCCAAAGTAACTTGGGGAGAAAAGGATTTATTATAGCTTACAGCTGTAGTCCATCATGAAAGGCAGCCAGGGCAGGAACTTAATAGGGACATTGGAAGAATACAGTTTACTGGATTGCTCCCCCATGGTTTCCTCAGATTACTTCTAATTTTACAACCCAATTCCCAGAAATGGCAAAGCCCACAGTGTGGTGGGGCCTGTCACAATAACTCTTTAACAAGTAAAACATTAGACAGACTTGCCTAAAGATCAATATGTTGAAGGCTATTCTTCATATGAGGTTCTTTGGTTTAATGGGCCAGACAATCCTTTTGCAGGAAAAAGATGTAATTGACTAACTGACCATTGTTTTTACAGAAAGTATACATAGATAATTGTTTCCCTTTTAGAAGCCAAACTGCATGCAATATCAGTAAAATACTTTCTCATAGACTGTGTTAAGAACTCCCATGCCTGGTTCTTAGAAAAGCTCAATTTTAATGTACTTATAACTAAACAAGAAGGCTGATTCTGTCTCCATCACAAGGGGAAAAGGTTTCTTTTGGGAACAAAATCAACCCACAATTTCATGCTGAATATTAGTTTTTAGTTGTCCCCAAGAAGGCACATAATGAAAACATATTGCCATATGATATTGATTATTGTCTAAAGACGGGATGATCAAATGTAAAAGTTCAAATGAGAAATTCAAGAAAGCTGTAATTTTTGTGCATTTATGACAAAATGTTCTGGAAATGAAATGTGGCTTAGACCCTCATGTAGGCTAGCTATAGATCTTGTATGGTCACCAATGCTTCAATGACTAGTAAGAGCATAGACAACAAGATAAGAAGTCATGAAAATAACAGATATGCTTAGAGTGTTCATTGTGGAAGTTAAAATGAAAATCCAACTGACTATGGAAGACACATAGGCTATGGGAGAAAACCCATGAAAGAATAGGGAACAAAGAATTGGAATGTTTATAAGCTATCAGGGAGTCTAGTTAGCAGAATATTAAGTTGAGATTATAGGAGGGATTTTTTTTTCTCTTAAAATTCAATTTATTTTACAAAACACAAGGTAAAAGAGAGTTTTCAGAACTGATTGAACCTGTTAGCCATCAAGGTCACAACATGTATTTGCACCAAGTGACTTCAAAATTATACCTTTAATATGGTTATAAAAAGAAATAACTGCATGAAATCTCAATTATTTGTTTTTCTCTAAAATTTTGGCAATTTTTCTTTCTCATTGTTTCCATCAAAATCACTCATTTTGCCTCCCTTTACGACTTTTCAATCTAACAACATTCTTGTGAATGTGCTTGATTCTCTAGTTTTCCTGTGTTTTATGATCCACTCAAAACGACTTACTCATTAGCTGTAACTAGTGCCAATAGGAAATTCCTGTTTCTAACAAGCATATCATTGTGTTAGCGAATAAAACTGATTCCAGTGAGAAGAATGGTAATAATGCTCCATCCATCCCAGCTTGAGTGACTATTATCTTATTCCTGAAAGGTGGACATAAATATTATAGGAAAAAATAGAAATTATCTAATAACCCATACCTTTATATGCAAATTCACTTACGGAGACTTTTAATTTGAGCATAGTTGAGGGAAAAACTTTGTCCTTAAATATATGTGCATATGCACACATAATGTTAAGTTTTCTCATGGTAGGCATGAATAAAATGTACAGAACTATGTTAGTTCAGTTATTTTTCACAAAACAGATCTGATATGAACATGCTACTGCCAGTTGCAAGGGTGTTACTGACCATTTAATCTCATTGTTATATTTTTTCGTCCTTATTTTTTCTCTACTAAATCTCCGTCTCTTGCTGTTTAATAAGCTAGCTGTTACTTGGAACCTAATGAAAGGATTTCTCCCCTTAGTCCAAAACCTCCTAAATAGCCTGTTCATTATTCTGTTCACTTTGAACACTAAAAAAAGCTGAAATAGCTAATTTGAGAGTTCCATGAAAACCTCCATTCAGGACAGCATCATCCTAATTGCTTTACAGCCTGCTGACTCATTCTTCTACTCATCCCAAATTTTTTTTCCAAACTTAAAAGTGAAAACTTTGGTGTTGTGAAAATTAATCAACAATGAGAAAAAGACATAGTATTAAAACAAAACAAAACGCCAGCTTCAAAATGACCCTAGAATCACTGGATGCCTTTTTATAATTGACTGATTGGAGAAAATTATCTCTAACGTCCCATGTGTTTGTAGAATTTTAGTTCACATCTTAATGTCCAAAATGGAGCTATGAATATGAATATCAATAATTCCTTGTGAAAGACAAACTACAAATATAAGCAGCGACTCAAAGTAAAAAAAAAAATGTACAAATAAACAGTGTGGTAGGGAATGAGGATAAGGAAGTAGATATATTCATGAAAGTTTTAGTAAATTATGTTCAAATTTGTACATTCTTAATAAGACAAAAAAACCCTGGGAGATCCTTCATTTGGAAGTATTTGGAAGTAGTCCTTCATTATTATTATTTGATGTTTATATTGCAAGTATCTGAAAAACTAAAACACTCATTTGGATAGTTACTAAGCACTTTGCTAATTTCTAAGCATTGTTTTTAAGAAGTAGTAGCTTTGTTCCTACCCTAGACTTACTCAAGTAAATATGAATCTCTGGCTCTTAGTACTTATATTCTTAGTGTGCAACAATGCCAGAAAGTGGGTAAACAGATACTTTTGAGTGATAGATATCTTAGCTATGTCTAAAGTATATAATGGCTTACTGTATCCCAAAGGGCTATGATATAAAAATAAAATAGTATGTATTTGATTCTTTTAAAGAGTCTAAAATGAGTTTTTAAGGGGATAGTACTGAAAATATGTTTGAGAAACTCCACAACACTATAATAAATTTAAAATACCTTCTGAATATAAAATCAACACATTTGACTATTTAGCACTGGAAAATACAAATAATTGCAAAAGGAAAAAATAAGTTGACATAAATTTCACAAATAATAACTGTTAATATTATAATGTATTGTTGATTTATATAGTATCTTGTTCACTCTGTTTTTACAAAGTTAGGTTCACAGACATAAATAAGTCTATATTCTACTATTCTTGAAGCATTTCTATCTATTTCCAATGCTAAAAAATACTATTTGAATTCATTTCTCATGAGATTTGTAATATTGTGTGGAGAGAATGAACAATTTTTTTGTTGTTTTGGCACTGCTGGGGATACAACCCAGGATATTTCCTATGGTAGGTAAATACTCTACTGAACTTCATTCTCAGTTCATTACAAAAATCGTGAAATTTTCTAATTAAATTAATATATTCATTATAGTATAACAAAATGCTATGTCTCTCTGTGAACCATTTTACAACCAGGAATTCAATTATATTTTCAAATAAAGGCTACATACTAGCGTGCACAGTAACCAAATTTCTTATTTAATTTCCATCTTCTCTCAAACAAAGCACTTTATGTTCTTCTTTGCCTTTATATTTCCTTTTTTGTTCTTATTTTCTTGTTTGACTTATTTTGAGAATTTTTTTCACATCAAACTTTCTTGACAGTCTGTATATACTTTTACCTTTGCAGTCTTAAGAGAATCAAATCCACCAGTAAACGGTGAGCTCAGGGGGTCCGGCCCTTTCTAATGTGAATGGCATTCTTCTGAAGGGGTGTGTTTATTTCCCTCCATGCTCATTGGATACAGCAGGATGTATTATTATAATATTATAGAACTGGATTTTTTAAAGATGTGATTATAAAACAAGAATCATTCTAGGAAAAAAATAGTGAAAGAACAGAAAGTTTAAATCTTCACTTTCATTTCCCAGGGCCAGAATTAATTTTTATAAAGCATAATTGGCATTGGCATGTGTCAGAGGTAAATGTTGCCTTTATTTTATTCAATTTACATATCATGCTGTTTTGACCTGTGAGAATGCTTTACATCTGTGAAATATATTTCAACTTGCATATACACTTTCCTTACAGTTTTAAACAGTTTTAAATAGGTAAGCTATTTAAACTAATATTTCAGTTCTTTATTTTTATTATACAGATAACTATTTTTACCTAGGCTTATCTTCAGTAACTCTTTGTACACAAGTTGTCAGATAGAAACTTAACATTTCAGAAATGGAATTAAAAGCCAGTTTCTTGGAAGGACAATCCAGAGACTGCTCCACCTGAGAATCCTTCCCATATTCAATCATCAAATCCAGACACTATTGTGGATGCCAGCAAGTGCTGGCTGACAAGAGCCTGATATGGCTGTCTCCTGAGAGGCTCTGACAGTACCTGACTAATACAGAAGTAGAGGCTCACAGCCATCCATTGGACTGAGCACAGGGTCCCCAGTGAAGGAACTAGAGAAAGGACCCAAGGAGCTGAAGGGTTTGCAGCCCCATAGGATGAACAACAATATGAATTAACTAGTACCCTCAGAGCTCCCAGGGACTAAACCACCAACTAAAGAGTACACGTGGTGGAGAATAATGGCTCCAGCAGCATATGTAGCAGAGGATGGCATAGTAGGTCATCAATGAGAGGAGAGGCCCTTGGTCCTGTGAAGAGTCTATGTCTCAGTGTAGGGGAATGCCAGGGCCAGGAAGTGGGAGAGGGTAGGTTGTTGAGCATGAGGAGAGGGAGAGAACAGGGTTTTTTCTTTCTTTCTTTCTTTTTCTTTTTTTTTGCCGGAGGGGAAACTGGGAAATGAGATATCATATGACATGGAAATAAAGAAAATATCTAATAAAAAGCCAGTTTCTTGTATTAAAATTAGGACTAAAATAAGGATGGGTAGTAGTATCCATGTACAAAGGCAGAGGGTTGGTTGAATCTGTAGCAACTGGGAAAATTTCTTAAAGTGATAGTGGTCCAAAGCATTATTAAAATACGAAAATTTCTCATGGTGTGGTAGGAGGCACCATAAATTTTGAACAGAATTGAAATTTTTGTAGCATTAGTTACTTGAATTTTATTTTATGATGGAACAGAGAAGAAGGGTGAAGATGAGTCCCTTCTCTCTTTGTCTCTATGTCCTTGTCTATATCTCATGTGTGTGTGTGCATATACATGTCCACATGTTTGTGTGTCTTCTGTGTATCTATTTGTCTATGTTATAGGTGAGGAGGTGTTTGCTGCGTAGAGTCTAAAAGAAATACTAGGAAACAAGTATGTGCCATTTTATCTTTGATACCAAGTGAGGTAAATGGTTTATTTTTCTTTCTTTTAAAGTTGGTTAAGTTTATCTATCTTTTCTATAACACCAGTTTATTATTTTTTGTTAAATTTGTTAGTCATCATCAAGAATTGTAATCTATAATTAGGTTTTAGAGGATGACACCATAAGAAAATTATCATCACTGTTATGATTACAATGTTATAAGAATCCAAACCTTCCATTTCTTCTTTTGAATGGTTTTGAATGCAGTATTTTGTCTTTTTAGTTTGTGCAGATGGATCAAGGGTGTGCATATTTGAGGACTAGACACTAGATCTATGAAGACACTACTGCCTGATAGGAACATTATCAATGAGGCTCTTCCCGAAATAATTTGTGTCATCATTTTTCTTGAAAATCACCACATAATGATGAGAAAGTAATATTAATTTGAAAGACCATAAAATCTGTATAACATAAGCTAATTTTATCTTTGATTATGTCTATATAATTAAATCTTAATTGGTATGAACCATAAAGGTATTAAAAATAACAAATTAAGAATTTGAATAAGGGTCAACAGGGACATCCAGATATGCCTGCATCTCCAGAGGCCTGTTGGCATCAAGGACTAACAGATAGGACTCTATCACATTCCCCTTGCTCACCATGTCCCCTTAGGCACACCCAATAGCACGGAACTACACCTTGTCTCCTGCACTTCATAATCCTGCCCGCATTCCCAGGGAGGCCTGCCAATGCCAGGAATGAACTGCAAGAGGGAACTGGGCAGGAGAGGTGTTTGGATGCTAAATAGTAGGGACTGGGTGTGGAGAGAACTAAATTGGATTAACTGCAGGGAGGACTAAGAGGGATTAAATGTGAGAAAGATCTGGGATTGGTAAAGGGGACATCTCTGGACCAAATTAGAAACCTAGAACAAGACAAACTTCCAGGAACTTAACAGGGTGAACTTAGCTAAGACTCCTAGCAATAGGGAACATGGATCCTCAAACAGCCACTTCCTGTAACCAGGCAAGAGCTCTCTCTAATGGAGGGATGAGGATACAAACTCACCAATAAGACCTTTAATCCACAATTTTCCCTGCCCACAAGATGTTCAGGGATAAAGATGGAGCAGAATTTGAGGGAATGACCAACCAATTATGGGCACAAGTTGAGACACATGCCACAAGAGAGACAGCTTCTGACACTATTAATGATATTCTGCTATACTTGCAGACAGAAACCTAGTGTAACTGTCATCTCAGATGCTTCACCCAGTAGCTGATGGAAACAGATGTAGAGGCACACAGCCATAGGTGGTTCTCTGGAAATCTTGTGGTAGGTGAGGAGGAAGGATTGAAGGAGCCAGACAAGTCAAGAACACCACAAGAAAACCTATGGAATCAACTAACCTGGGCCCATAGAGGCCCATAGATACCGAACCACTAACCAGAGAACATGCATGGGATAGACCTAGGCCCTCTACACATATGTAACAGATGTGTAGGTTGATCTGCATATGAGACTCCTAACAACTGGAGTAGAGGCTGTATCTGACTTTGTTGCTTGACTTTGTATCCCTTTCCTGTAGCTGGGCTGCCTTGTCTAGGCTCAATAGGAGAATATGTGCCTAGATCTACTGCAACTTGCTATACTAAGATAGGTTGATATCCATGGGAGTACTCCCCTTCTCTGAGGAGAAAGAGAAGAGACAAGAGGAGAAGTGTTGTGAGAAGGAGGAACTGAGAGGAGAGGAGGGAGGTGAAGCTGTAATCAGGATGTAAATATATAAATTAATAAAAAGAAGCATTAGAATGATTAAGGATAGGGTATTGAGAGTCCAGAAATCCCTGGTAAATGGTAACTAAGTGATATTCAGCATTTTTGGCTAAGGACTAAGAAATGCTTTTTAAACCATGCTATTTTATGTCTTGGTAAGTTTCCTAAAATTTATTTCTGATATTTTCTGAATGTTTTCTCAGAATATAGTATCATTCAATTCCATTTAAAACAACCACCAGTTTAGGATAAATTAACTTCAAAATCAATCTGAAGACATGTAAAAATACACATCTGCAGAGAGATGGTTTCCTCTTTTATGTACCTCCTCCCTCTTAGAAGTTATTAAGGAAGAGTCTGCTGCTATGGAAACATGCAATTTGGCACCATCTGTATTCAAAATTCAGTAGCTGAAAACCTTCAGCCAATCTCCTGTTTTTAATTGGCAGACCTTCCCAGAATGCTTTACATATATCTCTTATTTAAATCCACAGCATAAAGCATAGTGCATTGTAAAACATCATGAAGCCTCATAACAAAAAGTTCACCTCATTACATTAAGATCACACTTGTAAAGCAGCAAAAAATCAGGCTTTCTGATAATTACTTGGCATGTGCTTATGACCCAGTATTTACTGCCAAATTGTTTTTTTCTACCAAAACAGTACCCCCGCCTTCTCTTAAAAGTGACTTAAGAATTCACAAGATGCTGAAAATTTACTTCCATGGAAATCTTTTTTTTCTAAATGGATATATTCTTTATTTATGTTTCAAACTTATATTGTGAAAATTCATCCGAGAGTTAAATAATTAATCATTAACTATTAATTCTTAAGAATTATTTAAAATATTCTTAACTAAATAAATGAAATAGCTTCTTCTTGGAGGGGGCATAAATAGATTTAAGTAAGAAAATGCCAAAAATAAAAGTTACAGAGCTATATGTCCAATTCTGATATTTTCATGTGATAGAGGTATTGCATGCCATAAATGACCATTCATCTAAATTCTTGATGGTATCTACCAATTTATCAAATTTATAATTGTCTCATATAAGCATACTTTAAGATAGTAGATAATTCACTCCCAGAGCTGTACAATATAGCAAGCTTGCTCTACTACCATTGCCATCTTACTCAGCAGTCAGGTTTCTTCCATAATCCTTCATAATTCCAGCTATACAACTTACTATCCTTAGGTCACACAAATTCTTAAACTCTTAAGATCACTCACAAGTATTTATTTATTTATTTATTTATTTATACTTTGTAGATTGTCTTAGTCAGGATTTCTATTCCTGCAAAAAACATCATGACCATGAAGCAAGTTGGGGAGGAAAGGGTTTATTTAGCTTACTTCCACATGGCTATTGATCACCAGAGGAAGTCAGGACTGGAACTCAAGCAGGTCAGGAAGCAGGAGCTGATGCAGAGGCCATGGAGGGATGTTCCTTACTGGCTTGCTTCTCCTGGCTTGCTCAGCCTGCTCTCTTATAAAACCCAAGACTCCCAGCCAAGGGATGGCACCACCCACAAGGGGCCCTACCCCCTTGGTCACTAATTGAGAAAATGCCTTACAGCTGGATCTCATGGAGGAACTTCCTGAACTAAAGCTCCTTTCTCTGTGATAACTCCAGCTTGTGTCAAGTCGACACACAAAACCAGCCAGTACATAGATTATTCTAATTTATTCATGTATTCTATTTCAGTGACAATTGATTATAATATATTGGATTTGTTAATAATTTATTATATTGTATTTCTGTGAATAGTGATATGAATGTTTTTATGGATTTTTAAAAAATATAAAAATGCATAAATTTTATGAAAATTGGTAAGGATTTGTGGCATATATATATATATATATACACAACTTTATTATCTTAATTTCTTCCTCTATATTTGCTTAACTTTCTGGTTGTATGGGTAATTTTCATGTCACTTTTTGGCCACCAAAAACTAATACAAAGTCCTGTTATCATTTTAAGATATTAAAATTGGATTATGTATTCCAAAACTTTAACACATTAAACTATATTCACATATAATATCTTTCCCATAAATAGGAAAGAATGTAAGTAAGCATGTCCCTTAAAACCTTGAGTAATGTGTTGCTGGATTACATTCTTCCACTCTGACTTCCCAGCCTTTTTACCATATTCATTGCTGCTCTTTATTCTTTTACTTTTTTTGGCTTGTTGATGTTTTAAATGCAGTATTTTATCAATTCTTTTAGAATTTTACACATGAATGTTACATGTCCCCCTCTGAGAACTGCAACTAAACTACCTCTCTCTACCTCTCACTGCTTTTTTTTTTTTTTTTTTTTTTTTGTCTCTTGAGACAGGGTTACTCTGTGTAGCCCTGGCTGTCCTGGAACTCACTCTGTAGACCAAGCTGGCCTCGAACTCAGAAATCCGTCTGCCTCTGCCTTCCAAGTGCTGGGATTAAAGGCATGCGCCACCACTGCCCAGCTTCAACTTTTTCTCTTTTTAAAATTATGTATTTATTTATTTAATATTCCAATTGCTGCCCCTCCTGGTCACCACCTCACAGAGTCCCTCCCCCATGACCCATCCCCTTCTCCTCTGAGAGGGTTTTCCCCCCACACTGGTGCATCAAGTCTCTGCAGGGATAGGCTCATCCTCTCCCATTGAGTACAGACAAGGCAGCCCTGTGGGGGAACAGGTTCCTCTTTCTTTCTTTCTTTCTTTCTTTCTTTCTTTCTTTCTTTCTTTCTTTCTTTCTTTCTTTCTTTCTTTCTTTGTTATTTTCTTTATTTATATGTCATATGATATCTCCTTTCCCAGTTTTCCCTCGGAAGAAAAATTAAATTAAAATCAAAAACAAAAACAAAAACAAAAAAATCTGTTCCCTCCCGCCTCCCCCTGCTCACCAACCCACCCTCTCCCACTTCCTGGCCCTGGCATTCCCCTACATTGATGCATAGAACCTTTACAGGGCCAAGGGCCTCTCCTCCCACTGACGACCTACTTGGCCATCCTCTGCTACATATGCAGCTGGAGCCATGAGTCCCACTATGTATACTCTTTGGTTGGTGGTTTAGTCCCTGGGAGGTCTGAGGTACTGGTTAGTTCATATTGTTGTTCATCCTAAGGGGCTGCAAACCCCTTCATCTCCTTGGGTTCTTTCTCTAGCTCCTTCATTGGGGACCCTGTACTCAGTTCAATGGATGGCTGTGAGCATCTACTTCTGTATTAGTCAGGTACTGTCAGAGCCTCTCAGGAAACAGCTATATGAGGCTCCTGTCAGCCAGCACTTGCTGTCATCCAAAATAGTGTCTGGATTTGATGATTGAATATGGGAAGAATTCCCAGGGGGAGCAGTCTCTGGATTGTCCTTCCTTCAGTCTCCGCTCCATAGTTTGTCTCTGCAACTCCTTCCATGGGTATTTTGTTCCCCCTTCTAAGAAGGAATAAAGTGTCCACATTTTGGTCTTCCTTCTTGAGTTTCTTGTGGTTTGTGGATTGTACTTTGTATATTCTGATCTTCTGGGCTAATATCCACTTATCAGAGAGTGTATACCATGTGTGTTCTTTTGTGATTGGGTTACCTCATTCAGGATGATATTCTTCGGATCCACCCATTTCCCTAAGAATTTCATAAATTCATTGTTTTTAGTAGCCGAGTAGTACTCCATTGTATAAATGGATGAATTTTCTGTATTCATTCCTCTGTTGAGGGACATCTGGGTTGTTTCTAGCTTCTGACTGTTATAAATAAGGCTGCTATGAACACAGTACAGCATGTATCCTTATTACATGCTGGAGCATCTTCTGGGTATATGCCCAGGAGTGGTATAGTTGGGTCCTCTGGTAGTACTATGTCCAATTTCCTGAGGAACCACCAAACTGATTTCCAGAGTGGTTGTACCAGCTTGCAATCCCACAAGCAGTGAAGCAGTGTTCCTATTTCTCCACAACCTCCCCTGCGTCTGCTGTCACCTGAGTCTTTTATCCTAGCCATTCTGACTGGTGTGAGGTGGAGTCTCAGGGTTGTTTTGATTTGCATTTCCCTAATGACTAAGGATATTGAACATTTCTTTAGATGCTTCTCAGCCATTCAGTATTCCTAGTTGAGAATTCTTTGTTTACCTCTGTACCCCATTCCTTAATATGGTTATTTGTTTCTCTGGAGTCTAACTTCTTGAGTTCTTT
>JADRCD010097413.1:0-15513 GCA_019843815.1 Montemys delectorum | reverse complement strand
AAGAAAAGAAGAAAGGAAGGAAGGAAGGAAGGAAGGAAGAAAGAAAGAAAGAAAGAAAGAAAGAAAGAAAGAAAGAAAGAAAGAAAGAAAGAACAATGCCTTTCTTTGGGGTGTTCTGACCTTATTGCACTACCTGGTTATAAAGCTGCATAGTCCACTCTTTCATTAAATGACCATTAATAGAAAACTACTAATGCAGACCTTATACATTTCTCTGGAGCATTACCTTTAGAATATACACTGTTTTCCTCCTTGTTTATTAGGAAAAGGATTTTTTTCTCTGTACTGTGACATTATTCTCTGTACATGGTCAGCTGTCAAAGCAATTTTATTAATTAATTAATTTATTTATATTTACTTATTCATTTTATATCCTGATAAAAATGAACAAACAAACAAACAAACAGATAATTTAAGTTTCATATGATTCACATTTTCTAATGAACGTCCAGGTTAAAAGCCAGATTACTGATATATGCAGTTTCCTCACCTGACAGTACTTGTTACTTTTACACACTTTCTATTCCCTTCCATATTTAGATGTGAAATTGTTCTAGGTATCACATTATTTTGCTAATTCTGCAAACATATGAGACTATTCAAAACAAACGAAAAAGTTTATGAAGTCCTTGTCAATGAACATCACTCTTAGATGAGATGAGGCCTGTGGGTGGCCGTCCTACTTTCTCTGCAGGACTCTCACATATCAGAACTCTGACATCTAGGAACACTTAGCTTCTCCAGTAGTTTGTCCATTACCTTAAACTCAGGAGTCACTCAACACTAAGATCATGGTTTTTTTTTTTTTTTTCTGAAATCAAGGAAACAGATTGTACTGAGGCCAAATTTGTACTAAAACAAGATCACAAAATACCTCTTATACCTTTCTATAACTTTCATTATATAACTGAACCATCATTTAAAGTTCAGTAATTAATTGCAAGAACTTTTAAAGTACATTAAGTAAAAAGTTTTTGCATTCTGAATTTAGAAAATGAAATCCATGTTCTGGTTTTTAGCTGTAGTTTGTTTGATTTGTTTCTGAAAATGGAAATGGAAAAGTAAAAGGAACCATCACATCCTTCTTCTAACAGTACAAAGCTTAGGGGAGTGTTTTACTTTTCAACAGAGTGCCACACTGTTTATCATGGTTATGATAGTGACTATGTCTGCCTTTAGGGACGTCCAAATCAGGACAGGGTTTTCGGCTACTTCATCATGATTCTGCAGCCAATACATCACCATGTGGCACAGTGCTATGCTGGAATAAACCACCCTGGACAAAGTATGAAAAATTATAACTTCTGATCCCGGCAAGATTCATGGCCATGTAACACTTTAACTGGTTTCCATTCCCTGACTTTTAAAGCAATTATACTGTAGGCAACAGGAATATGTTAGATGTATATTTCTATCTTCAAATCTTTTCCCTATTAAAGTCATTTTCAGCATGGAAAGTCTCGTAATGTTTATGAAATGTAGCAGGAAACACAAAAATTCTAGAAGCACTTTTAAGGTATAGGTGTAAAGATAAAACAAGAAATAAGATCTTAATTTGAAAGACATTTGTGAAAAAATTAACTTTAGGCAATATATATGTATATGTATATATTGCATATAAATATATATATGTGCAATATATATATATATATTCCTCTAAAGAGAAATAATAAATTATTTCAGTACACATTCCTAATCTTTTATAACTGTTATATAAGGACAAATAAATAATGGATATTAATAGAATATATATACCTTTAAAGAGAAATAATAACTGTATTTCAGTGTATATTCCTAATTTTCTTATTTATAACTGTTACATAAGGGCAAATAAATAGTGGAGATTAATAGAATACCTAGTTGAGTGTTCATCTATGTTGTTTCCATTCATTGGCTACTGTGAATATATTGAAATGAATATATCTGTTTCGATAAATTCTTGACATAGTGTTTTAATTTGCTTTGGATATAGCTTTAGTTTAGATATATGATAGCTTTTTAATTTATTATTTGTTGTATTAAATTTGTAGTTAATGTAAAAATAATGGTATTCATCAGGTCATGTTTACAAGATATCATTGGAACTTCTCATAGTCATATTCATCATCCTTGCTCACACACTCCTATTATTCCTTGCCTTCTGCCCAAATAGCTCCCCTTCTATTTCAAGTCACACACACATACACATTTACAATATAGACCTGGATATCTCATATAAGAGAAAAATGTACTGTTTATCTTTCTAAAACTGGTTGACTTCATTTATTACAAATGACATAGTTACTTTCTTCATCATGACTAAATAAAATATAATTTAATAGAAGTGGTAAATAGTTGTATGAAAATCTTCAGTACTTATGAAAACTTAGAAATATAGTTGAGAATTACATTGAGTTTTCATCTTATTCTGTCATAATGATTATCAGCATGAAAACAAACAACTTCTGGTAAATAGACTTTCAAGAATGTGTACCCTCATATCCTACTATAGGTATGTAGATTGGTATAACCACTATGAAAATAAATATGGAGATTCTTCAAGAACATAAAACTAAGGTGTATGATGCATGCATATATATACATATCTATCTATCTATCTATCTATCTATCTATCTATCTATCTATCTATATCCAAATCACCCTACTATAAAGAGAAATCTAAAGATGCATGTTCATTGTCACACTATTTTTAAAAAGAATCATATTGTTTTGATTAAAGACACATTTCAGTATAACTTTTGCTTTTGCTGCTAAGTTTTCATTATTATGATGCAGGGTCTAGGTAGCTCAGGCTGGCTTTGAACTATCTTCCTTCCTTAGTCTCCAGATCACTGGTGCTATAAGAATTCACTATCATATATAATTGTCTTATATCTTTAATTAAAATTGGAAATCAGTGCAAGTCATGGAGAATATCCATAAATTGCTTAATAATTTATAGAATCCTCAATACTACTACAACAAATGAATTTCTTCATAAAATAAACTATAGTGAAAATAACTGTGGATTACCATTAAAGCATTAGTGGCTCTATGCATAAGGAAAGCTATTTATGACCATATTAGAGTATATTTCCCAGGTAATATTTTTATAGAATGGTATCTACTTTGTGTTTATGTTTGTAAAGTGGCCAAAAATTGCTGAAAGTTAATTCTTTTATGTCAATGAGTCAAACAAACAACTGATAGCAATATTCTAGTCTACAACATGAAAGTTTTAAAAACAAGAAATAAAGCAACTCCACCCTATTCTCTTCAGGTATCTCACACATGATTTGGCAATAGTCAAAGTTAATTGCACGCTATGAGTGTTCAAGTCTTCTGAAATAAATAATAAATAAATAAATAAATAAACCACCCACAAACTTTTTTTTTCCACAGGAGAAGTTTTTTTCACCAGGAGTAAGGTCATCGATTTTGAGTGAAGAATTACTTCATTGCATTAGCCTTTGTTCTCTCTTGCTTGGTTCATTTTCCTTCTCTTACTCATGCTTTCCTTCATTTCTTTCGTACTACCTACATCTTTGTAGCACTTTCCAGGTATTATAGTGTTATCCATGTCCTTTTAAAACATCAAAAACTATAAGTATTCCATATTGTGTTAGTAAAAGCATGAGAAAAAGAGACACCAAGTGCATGTAAGTAAAGATTATAAACTCAATCTTATCTTCTCTGAAAGAAAATAGAAGACAGCCTTTTTAGGAATAGACGTTATGCTGCCTAATGACTGTTGTGTGCATTCCATCGCTCTGACAGACAAATTCAGATATTCCTCTTAGTGGTATGAAAGTAGTTATTTTCACCCATCCATCCCCAAATTTTAACCGCAGAAATGTTCCTATCAAAAGAAAAAACAGAGGAAAAGAATAGAATAGAGACTGAAGGGAGGAAAGGCTATCTAGAGACTGCCCCACTTAGGGATCCATCCCATCTGCAGACACTAAACCCACACACTATTGCTGATATCAAGAAACACTTGATGACAGGATCCTGGTATGGCTGTTCTCTGATAGGCTCTGAGAGCACTAATAGAGATGCAGACCCACAGCAAACCATTGGACTGAGCCTGGTGACCCCAGTCAAAGAGCTAGGGGAAAAAACTGAAGGAGCTGAGGGGATTGCAGCCCCATAAGCGGAACAATATCAACTAACCTGACAACCCAGAGCTCCCAGGGACTAAACCACCAATCAAGGAGCATACATGGAAGGATCCATAGCTCCAGCTATATATTTAGCAGAGGTGGCCTTATCTGACATCACTGGGAGGGGAGGCTCTTGGTCCTAGGGAGGTTTCATGCCCCTGGGTATGGGGAAGCTAGAGCAGTGAGGCCGGAGTGGGAGAGTGGGTAGAGGAGCACCCTCATAGAAGCAAAGGAGAGGTGGATAGGGGAGATGGGTGGAGGGGATTGTTGAGGGGTAACTGGGAAGAAGGACATCATTTGAAACGTGAACAAATAAAATTATTAATAAAAAAGAAGTTAGCTACTTTCATCTAAACAACAATAGTTCAAAAAACAAAACAAGTAAAAGACATATATTCTCCAAATGTTAAAATAGGGTAGTTCATTTTCAGACTATACAAGTAGACCTTCATTTTGCCACATTAACTTTCTCTGGAGCACAGAGATATATCCTATCAAGCTTACCAAACAGGATACATGTAATTATTGTCTCCAATATGTGGGAAATGGAATGTAAGACAAAAGGAAATAGGCAATAAGCAAATGCCACTTATCTAATATCTGATAAAATACACTTCAAAAATAAAAAGCTGGGCTGGAGAGATGGCTTGGTGGTTAAAAGCACCGACTACTCTTCTGAAGGTCCTGAGTTCAAATCCCAACAACCACATGGTGGCTCACAACCATCCACAACGAGATCTGATGCCCTCTTCTGGAGTGTCTGAAGACAGCTACAGTGTACTTACATTTAATAATAAGTAAATAAATTTAAAAAAAAAAGCCGGGTGGTGGTGGCACATGCCTATATTCCCAGCACTTAGGAGGCAGAGGCAGGCAGATTTCTGAGTTCAAGGCCAGCCTGGTCTACAGAGTGATTTCCAGGACAGCCAGGACTACACAGAGAAATCCTGTCAGGAAAAAAATAAAAAATAAAAAGTCAGGGATGGAGAGAAGGATGAGCAGTTAAGTGCACTGACTGCTCTTCCACAGGTCCTGAGTTCAATTCCCAGCAACCACATAATGTCTCACAACCATCTATAATGGGGTCTTATGTCCTCTTCTGGCATGTAGGCATATATGCAGATAGAACACTCATACATAAAATAAATAAATTTTTTAAGAAGGCAAGACACACAATAACCCAACATTTCAGGATTTCAGGTGACTTAATGCTCATCAATAGACAAGTTATCTCAATAACAACACACACACACACACACACACACACACACACATATGTATGAGAGAGATCTCAGTTACATGACATTATAGATCAAATGGGCCTAACCTTCAACTATAAATAAATAAAATGTCAAATAAAAAAGAAACATGGTTAAAAAATACTAAAAAAAAAATTTCATCCAATTGTTTTTTTGTTGGTTTGTTTCATTTTGTGTTTTTGTTTGTCAATCATCGAACTCTTATAAATAAATTACAAAATAGGGCACATAGCAAACCTTAACAAATGAAGTAAAATTGTAATAATTTTTGGTATTCTAACTGACCACAAAGTGATATATTAAAAAGTAATTCTGCATAGAGCTTTCTGAAACTGTGCAAGCTAGCCAATATGATAAGTCCTTGCAGGTAAGTGTGATTTATCTGTTTCCTGTAACCAACGTATTCGTTCTTGTATAATGTGGTTTTGCTCTCTAGTTCTGCATTTAACCAATAACAGTAGCAAATAGTCTATATGTTCTGAGCACTTCAAGGGCATCCCTGCCCAATATATCATAGACTGGTAACCAACACGGAGCATTTGGATTTTCACTTAATAGTATACGGCATCTCTGGTTACTTCCATACTTTTACAGTGTGTGCTTTTCACTTTATTTAACTGCTTTTAAACACATATTCCATCTTTCAAATGAATCTCTGTGTATCATTGGACAAATTTGTTCTGAACCCTATCCTAGAACTCAATATTTGTGAGATGAGTGTCTCTATTACTGCCAATTCCCTGGGAAACTTCATATATCACTCTGGAAGAGGAAGGCCCTACTTGCTGGTAAGTTGCTTAAGTATTACTTACTGCTCAGTTACATGAAACTGCTTCTAATAAGCTTTTGGGGACTGTCTTAAGGTGGGACCAGCCAGGAGGGACAGGACACAGGAGAGGCAGAGCAGCTGAAACAGGATCCTTTCTGCATGTATCTGGAGTTGGAGCTGTCCCACAGCCCTCTGTGCACCATTCCTGTCAGCAGAGAGCTTGTTTCCAGGGAGTGCTCTGACCCCTGGACTCATATGAGATCACCATTTTTTTTTCTCCTTTGACTGTCTTAAGGCGGGACCAGACAGGAGGCACAGGCCCCAGAAGCAGCAGAGCAGCTGGGACAGGGCCTTTTCTGCATCTATCTGCACCCAGGAGGTAGTGATGATCCACAGTCCTCTGTGAATGGGTCTTCTCAGAAGAGGGTTGATTTCCAGGAGTGCTGACACAGGCTTACAGACTCACAGGAGAAACAAGCTCCAATCAGAGACAGCAAGAACATCCAACACCAGAGATTATCAGATGCAAAAAGGGAACTGCAAGAATCTTACTAACAGAAAGCAAAACTACTAGAACCCACCACACAAGTCTAGAAACCTCAACACACTGGAAAATCAGGATTAGGAATTAAAAATCATATCTCATGATACTGATAGAGGATTTTAAGAAGGATATAAATAACTCTGTTAAAGAAATACAGGAGAACACAGGTAAACATGTACAAGCCCTTAAAGAGGAAACACAAAAATCCCTTAAAGAATTACAGGAAAAAACAAGTACACAAATAGAAGCATTTAAAGAGGAAACAAAAAATCCCTTAAAGAATTACAGAAAAACACAACCAAACAGTTGAAGGAATTGAAAAAAAATCCAAGATCTAAAAATGGAATAGAAACAGTTAAGGAATCACAAAGAGAGACAACTCGAGATAAAAATCCTAAGAAGTCAGGAGCCTTAGATGCAAGCATCACCAACAGAATACAAGTGATAGAGGAAAGAATCTCAAGTACAGAAGATACCATAGAAAACATTGACACAATAGTCAAAGACAATGCAAAATGCAAAAAGTTTCTAACCCAAAACATCCAGGAAATCCAGGACACAATGAGAAGATCAAACCTAAGGATGATAGGTATAGAAGAGAGTGAAGACTTCCAACTAAAAGGGTCAGTAAACATCTTCAACAAAATTACAGAAGAAAACTTCCTAACCTAAAGAAAGAGATGCCCATGAACATACAAGAAGCCGACAGAACTCAAAGTACTTGGGATCAGAAAAGAAATTCCTTTTGTCACATAATAATCACAATACCAAATTCACAAAACAAAGAAAGAATGTTAAAAGCAGTAAGGGTAAAAGGTCAAGTACCAAATAATGACAGACCGATCAGAATTACCCCAGACTTCTCACTGGAGACTATGAAAGCCAGAAGATCCTGGGTTGATGTCATACAGACCCTAAGAGAACAAAAGTGCCAGCCCAGGCTATTATACCCAGCAAAACTCTCAATCACCATAGATGGAAAAACCAAAGTATTCCTTGACAAAACCAAATTTAAACAATATATTTCCACAAATCTAGCCCATCAAAGGATAATAAGTGGAAAATCTCAACATAAGGAGGGAAACTACATCCTAGAAAAAGCAATAAAGTAATCTCCCACAGTGCAGTGACTCTGATTCCTTCTGGTCTGTCTGGGCTGGTTTCCAGAGCAGACCTTGGGTGCAAGCTCTGCAGCCAGTTCCACAAAACCCAGAGGAAGCTCCACTCCCAGGTGTTCTGACACACCCAGGATCAGAGGTGAGGAGGAACTAACATCTGTCCCAACACTGGGAGTAACTGGGACCAGTGGGACCAAGCACACAGGCACTCCACCAGCCGAGTGACTCAAGTTCCTTTCAGTCTGTCTGGGCTGGTGTCCAGAGTAGACAATTGGCTCAAGCTCCACAGCCAGTCCCACAACACCCAGAGGAAGCTCCACTCCCAGGTGACCTAACAAGCCTAGATCACAGGATCCCAGAATCACAGGACCACAGACACAGTTTGACTCTGAGAAGTTCTAACACAACCAGGATCACAGGAAGGACAGGCTCTGGTCAGATTTAGCAAGGGCAGGTAGCACTAGAGATATCCAGATGGTGGGGGGCAAGCATAAGGAAATAAACAACACAAACCAAGGTCACTTGGCATCATCAAAACCTACTTCTCCCACCATAATAAGTCCTGGAAACACCATTACACCGAAAAAGCGGAAAAGCAAGATTCAGATATAAAAATCACATCTCATGGTGATGATACAGGACTTTAAGGAAGACATAAATAGCACCCTCAAAGAAATACAAGAGAACACGGGCAAACAGCTAGAAGCCCTTCAAGAGGAAACACAAAAATCCCTTAAAGATCTTCAGGAAAACACAATAAAATAGGTGAAGAAATGAGCAAGACCATGCAGAATCTAAAAATGGAAATAGAACAATAAAGAAAACAAAAAGAGAGACAACCTTGGCCATACAAAACCTAGGAAAGAAATCAGGAATCATAGCTGCAAACATCACCAACAGAATACAAGAGATAGAAGAGAGAATCTCAGGGGCAGAAGACACCATAGAAAACATTGACACAACAGTCAAAGAAAATGCAAAAAACAAAAAGCTCCTAACCCAAAATATCCAAGAAATCCAGGACTCAATGAGAAGACCAAACCTAAGGATAATAGGTATAGAAGAGAGTGAAGATTCCCAATGTAATGGGCCAGCAAATATCTTCAAAAAAATTATAGAAAACTCCCCTAAACTAAAGGAAGAGATGCTTATGAACATACAAGAAGCCTACAGAACTCCAAATAGACTGGACCAGAAAAGAAATTCATCCTGTCACATAATATAAAAACACCAAATGAACTAAACAAAGAAAAAATTTTAAAAGCAGTAAGGGAAAAAGGCCAAGTAACATATAAAGGCAGGCCTATAAGAATTACACCAGACTTCTCACCAGACACTATGAAAGCTAGAAGATTCTGGGCAGATGACCTACAGGCCCTACAAGAACACAAATGCCAGCCAAGGCTACTATATCCAGCAAAAATCTCAATTACCATAGATGGAGAAAACAAAATATTCCATGATAAAACAAAATTTACACAATATCTTTCCACAAATCCTGCCATACAAAGGATAATAGATGGAAATCATCAACATAAGGAGCAAAACTACACCCCCAGAAGAAGCAATAAGGTAATCATTCAACAAATCCACTACTATTAGATTCAACAAATCTAATTCCACTTCTTACAACAAAAACAACAGGAAGTGACAATTACTTTTTTTAATGTATTAATATGAAAATTAATATTACCAACATATCCTAATCGATTGAAATCCAATAACATGGGAAATTAGAAATTTGTTGATTGTCTTCCAATGTACTCTCTAATTTGGTAATTGGAGAAATAGGTCCAACATTGTACAATCTATATACACTTTCAGCTTGTTTGTGACAGTGTCTTGCTGTGTACAACGTAAGGATTTTGAAATCTTGCTTCTCCTATCTCAGCCTCTCTATTAGTAGTATTGTTTATTTCATGTCTTTACACTCTAGTATGGTTTTCAGAACAGCTTATATATTTCAAAAGTAGTTATATACCCAAAAGAAACATAGATCATTAACTAGGGAGGTTGCTTGTAAGAGAACAACAAAGAGTGAGACTGAATGCTTTGCCTGACATTTGTATCTCTTGTATCAAATTTGAAGAAGAGTACTTTGTAAGTTACTCTTTCTTTAAGATGAATGCTTTTCCAAATTATCACAGCTAATGAACCAAATTCTTACCCTCACCTAATGTCCGTGCCACCCTCTGAGCAGAACCATTGTTCATTGAAACAGTTGGTGAATAACTTTATGGATAGACCATCTTAGTACACACACCATTTCTTAAATGAATGTAACCTGTTCTCTGTGGCCTGAGAAAAAAGTCACTCACTCAAGTCAAATAGCTTTGACCATAGCAGGCAATCTGTATCCAAAAATCAAGCCTACAATTCATTTCTTGGTGCAGCAGAACTATCAACTCTCAGCTTAGCTACAATGGAGGTAGCTTTGGTGATGTGAGGGTCATTGAAGTATAGCCTTATTACAATGAAATCCAATGTCTAAAAATTGTTCTTATTTTGGGCTTGTACCACAGTAAGAGCCAAGATTTAAACTCTACTAAGTACAAAACAAACAAAAAGACTTTATATATTTATGTTCATTTAGGAAAATACCAGTAGTGATGTATTATTTTGAAGTATACAGTTAATATGTTTGGAGTTATTTAAAATTTATATTGAGAAAAATGTACTTTCACTATTGCTGTAGATGAGCATCTACATAAGACTGTTAAATTGATTGTTATTTCATATCAAACAACTTTTATAACTTTTATAACTTTTGTATTGTTATAATATTTTACAAATTTTAAGGAATATGACAAAAAAGATATTGTAGGTATTGAAGGGGGTCTCTGGGAGGAGTGGGGGTACAAAAGTGAAACAAGAATGTGATTTAATTCTATTTACTTAAAATATGTTTTTACATGTTGTCAAATTCAGATAAATTGAAATCATGTAACTTTTCTCATTACAATGCAATAAAAGTTTAAAAAAATAAATAAAAAACAAATCAAAACAAAAAAAAATAATCTCCCAACAAAACTAAAAGAAGATAGCCACATGAACAGAATTCCAACTCTAAAAACAAAAATAATAGGAAGCAACAATTACTTTTTCTTAGTATCTATTAATATCAATAGAATCAATTCCATAATAAAAGGACATAGACTAACAGACTGGTTACATAAACAGGACTCAACATTTTTCTGCATACAGGAAACCTACCTCAGTGACAAAGACAGACACTACCTCAGAGTAAATTGCTAGAAAACAATTTTCCAAGCAAATGGTCCCAAGAAGCAAGATGGAGTAGCGATTCTAATATGGATTAAAATGTATTTTAAACCTAAAGTTATAAAAAAGATAATGAGGGATACTTCATACTGATTGAAAGTAAAATCTACCAAGATGAACTTTCAATTCTGAATCTCTACACTCCAAATGCAAGGGCAACAACATTCATAAGAGAAATTTTACTAAAACTCAAAAGAACACATTACATCACACACAATAATAATGGGAGACTTCAACACCCCACTCTCTGCCATGGACAGATTGTGGAAACAAACTAAACAGAGAAACAGTGAAACAAACAGGAGTTATGAAACAAATGGAGTTAACAGATATCTATAGAACATTTTATCCTAAAATGAAAGGATATACCTTCTTCTCAGCCCCTAATGGTACCTTCTCCAAAATTGACCATATAATTGGTCACAAAGCAGTCCTCAACAAATACAAGAAGAATGAAATAATTCCATACATTCTATCAGATCACCATAGACTAAAGTTGCTCCTAAGCAAAAACATAAACAATAGAAAGCCCACATACATGTGGAAGCTGAACAACAGTCTACTCAATGATAACTTTTTCAAGGAAGAAGTAAAGAAAGAAATTAAAGACTTTTTAGAGTTTAATGAAAATGAAGACACAACATATCTAATCTTATGAGACACAATGAAAGGAGTCCTAAGAGGAAAACTCATTGCTCTGAGTGCCTCCAAAAAAGAAACTTGAGAGAGCATATACTAGCAACTTGACAGCACATCTGAAAGCTCTAGAACAAAAAGAAGCAAATTCATCCAGAAGGAGTAGATGGCAGGAAATAATCAAACTCAAGGCTGAAATCAATGAATTGGAAACAAAAAGAACTATATAAAGAGTCAACCCAACCAGGAGATATTTCTTTGAGAAAATCAACAAAATAAATAAATACTTAGCCAGACTAACTAGAGGGCACAGAGATAATATCCTAATTAACAAAATCAGAAATGAAAAGGGAAACATAACAAGAGAAACTGAGGAAATCCATAAAATCATAAGATCCTATTACAAAGCCTGTACTCAACAAAACTGGAAAATCTGGATGAAATGGACAATTTTTTGCACAGATACCAGGTACCAAAGTTAAATGAAGATCAGATAAATGATCTAAACCATCCCATATCTGCTAATGAGATAGAAACAGTAATTTGGTCTCCCAACCAAAAATAGTGGAGGATCAGATTACTTGAGTGCAGAGTTTTATCAGACCTTCAAAGAAGACCTAATACCAATACTTCTCAAACTAGTCCATAAAATAGAAACAGAAGGCACTCTACCCAATTTGTTCTATGAAGCAATAATTACACTGATACCTAAAGCACACAAAGACCCTTACAAATTTCCCTTATGAATATTGATGAAAAATACTCACAAAAAATTCTTGGAAGCTGAATCAAGTAGGCTTCATCCTGTGAATGTAGGGATTACTCAATACATGGGAATCCATCAATGTAATTCACTATATAAATAAACTCAAAGGAAAAATTATATGATCATTTCTTTAGATGCTGAGAAAGCATTTGAAGAAATCCAACATCCCTTCATGATGAAAGTCTAGGAAAGATCAGGAAATCAAGGCTCATACTTAAACAACCTAAATGGAGAGAAACTTAAAGCAAACCTATTAAAATCAGGGATGAGAAAAGACTGCCCACTCTTTCCCTACCTATTCAATATTGTACTTGAAGACCTAGCCAGAGAATAAGACAACAAAAGGATATCAAAGGGATATAAATTGTAAAGGAAGAAGTCAAATTATCACTACATGCAGATGATATGATTGTATACTTAAGTGACCCCAAAAATTCCACCAGAGAGCTCCTAAATCTGATAAACAACTTCACCAAAGTAGCTGGATATAAAATTGAGTCAAGCAAATCAGTGGCCTTCCTCTACACAAAGGATAAACAGACTGAGAAAGAAATTAGGGAAACATCACCCTTCACAATAGTCACAAATAATATATAATACCTTGGTCTGACTGTAACTAAGTAAGTAAAAGATCTGTATAAGAACTTCAAGTATCTGAAGAAAGAAATAGAAGAAGATCTCAGTAGATGGAAAGACTTTCCATGCTCATGGATTGGCAGGATTAATATAGTGAAAATGGCAATCTTGCTGAAGGCAATCTACGGATTTAATATAATCTTCAACAAATTCGAACTCAATTCTTCACAGAGTTAGAAATAGCAATTTGCTAATTCGTCTGGAATAAACAAAAAAAAAACCCTAATAGTGAAAACTATTCTAAACAATAAAAGAAATTCTAGTGGAATCAACATCCCTTATCTCAAGTTGTACTACAGAGCAATTGTGATAAAAACTACATGATATTGGTACAGTGACAGGCAGGTAGATCACTGGAATAGTATTGAAGACCCAGAAATGAAGCCACACACCTGTGAACACTTGATCTTTGACAAATGAGCTAAATCCATCCAGTGGAAAAAAAAGACAACATTTTCAACAAATAGTGTTGGCTCAACTGGAAGTTAGCATGTAAAAGAATGCAAATCAATCCATTCTTATCTCCTTGTACAAAAGCTCAAGTCCAAATGAATCAAGGACCTTCACATAAAACCACATACACTGAAACTAATAGAAAAGAAAGTGGAGAAGAGCCTCAAGCACGTGGGCACAGGGGAAATTTTCCTAAACAGAACACTAATAGCTTATGCTCCAAGATTAAGTATTGACAAATAGGACCTCATAAAATTGCAAATTTTCTGTAAGACAAAGGAAACTGTCAATAGGACAAAACAGCAACCAACAGATTGGGTAAGATCTTTGCAAATCTTACTTCTGATAGAGGGCTAATATGCAATATACACAAAGAATTTGAGAAGTTAGACTCCAGAGAACCAAATAATCCTATCAAAAAATGGGGTACAGCGATAAACAAAAGAATTCTCAACTGAGGAATACTGAATGGCTGAGAAGTACCTAAAAAAATGTTCAACATTCTTAGTCATCAGGGAAATGCCAACCAAATCAAAACAATGCTGATATTCCACCTCACACCAGTCACAATGGCTAAGATCAAAAACTCAGGTGACAGCAGATACTGGTAAGGTTGTGGAGAAAGAGGAACACTTCTATATTGCTGATGGGATTGCCAGCTGGTACAACCACTCTGAAAATCAGTTTGATGGTTCCTCAGAAAATTGGATATAGTATTACCTGAGGACCTAGGAAAACCACTCCTGGGCATATACCTAGAAGATGCTTCAACATGTAGTAAGGTAACATGCTCCACTATGTTCATAGCAGCCTTATTTCTAGTAGCCAGAAGCTGGAAACAACCCAGATGTCCCTCAACAGAGGAATGGATACAGAAAATATGGTACATTTACACAATGAAATACTACTCAGCTATTAAAAACAATGAATTTATGAAATTCTTAGGCAAATAGAACTGGAAAATATCATCCTGTGTTAACCCAATCACAAAAAATACCACATATGGTATTCACTCACTGATAAGTGGATATTAGTCCAGAAGCTCAGAATACACAAAATAAAATCCACAAACCACAAGAAACTCAAGAAGAATGAAGATCAAAGTGTGGATACTTTGATCCTTCTTAGAAGGGGGAACAAAAATATCCTTGGAAGGAGTTGCAGAGATAACATATGGAGGAGAGACTGAAGGAAGTACAATCTAGAGATTGTCCCACCTGGGAATCCTTCCATATACAATCACGAAACCCAAACACTATTGTGAATGCCAGCAAGTGCTGACTGACAGGAGCCTGATATAGCTGTCTCCTTAGAGGCTATTTCAGTGCATGAGAAATACAGAAGTGGAGGCTCACAACCATCCATTGGACTGAGCACAGTGTTCCCCATGAAGGAGCTACAGAAAGGATCCAAGAAGCTGAAGGGGTTTGCAGCCCCATAGGAGAAACAACAATATAAACTAACCAGTACCGCCAGAGCTCCCAGGAACTAAACCACCAAACGAATACACATGTTGAGAGACTCATGACTCTAGCTGCATATGTAGCAGAGAATGGCCTAGTTGGTCATCAATGGAAGGAGTGGCCCTTGGCCTGTTAAGGCCCTATGCCTCAGTGTAGGGGAATGCCAGGGCCAGGAATTAGGAAAGGGTGGGTTGGTGAGTAGGGGGAGGGGGAGGGAATAGGATTTTTTTTTTTTTTGGAGAGGAAATCAGGAAAGGGGATATCATTTGAAATGTTAATAAAGAGAATATGTAATAAAAAATATGCTTTTGTGAGCTAGGTATGGTTGCTAATTCTTTTAATCCCTACAACAGAGAGAGATAGACAGAGAGAAAGATAGAGTGAGCTGGGAGGTAGGTAGGGGAGAGAGGGAGAGGAATAGAGAGAAATACACACACACACACAC
>JADRCD010097411.1:0-10454 GCA_019843815.1 Montemys delectorum | reverse complement strand
TTATCACAGCCAATGAACCAAATTCTTACCCTCACCTAATGTCTGTGCCATCCTCAAAGCAGAACCATGGTTCATTGAAACAGTTGGTGAATGACTTTATGGATAGACTATTTTAATACACACACCATTTCTTAAATGAATGTAACCTGTTCTCTGTGGGCTGAGAATAAAGTCACTCACTCAGGTCAAATAGCTTTGACCATAGCAGGAAGTCTGTATCCAAAAATCGTACCTACAATTCATTCCTTGGCTCAACAGAACTGTCAACTCTCAGCTAAGATGGAGGTAAAATCCTTTGTTTATGTGAGGGTCATTGAAGTACAGTTTTATTACAATGAACTCCAATGTCTAAAAATTGTTCTTATTTTGGGCTTGTATCACAGTAAGAGCCAAGATTTTAAGCTCTACTAAAAACAAAACAAACAAACAAAAAGACTTTATCTATTTATGTTCATTTAAAAAATACTTGTAGTGAGGTATTATTTTAAAATATATAATTAATATGTTTGGAGTTATTTAAAATTTATATTGAGAAAACATGTCTTTTCAGTCTTGCTGTAAACAAGCATCTACATAAGACTGTTCAATTGTTATTTTATATCAAACAACTTTTATAATACTCATTTTTATTGTTAGAATATTTTATAAATTTTAAAGACTATGACAAAATAAAAAAGCAAAAGATATGGCAGGTATTGAAGGTAGTCTCTGGGAGGAGTTGGGGTACAAGAGGAAAGAAGAATATGTTTTTTAATGTTAACAAATTCAGATAAATTGAAATCATGTATCTTTTCTCATCATAATGCAATAAAACTTAAATCAATTAAAAAATTTAAAAATTGAAAAAGAAATATCAAGTGCTTACAGAAATTCATGGATAACACATAAACACAAGACTTGCTAGATCTTACCTAACAAAGAAGATGCACTTGCTGGATCTTACCTAACAAAGAAGATGCACTTGCTGGGGATGCTGTGTGATGACATAGGAACATTAGAACCCGTGCTTCAACGGTCAGACTCAGCTTCCTGCGATGAACTCTGGGTAGGAGAGCTCGTTTTTTCCTGATGAAGAGACACTTTAAAAAAGTCACAGAAGACAGGATTCCTGGGGATGTTAAACTTAGCTGTAGCCAGAGACCTGTAGGAGATGCCCTGTACCTTTGTGAAGCAAGTGTGGAAGGTGAACTGTCTTCATGCCTTTCCCAGGATAGGGATATCCCTGTTCATAAGACAGAGGTCAGCACCACAGCTGCCTCTAGGAAATGGAAGCCCATTTCCAGGGCTTCCAAGCAGCCCTGTGGGCAGTTAAGGTCCTGCCAGGACCTCTCAGCTCCTGGGAAAGATACCTCTGCGTTAGCCTCATTGGTTCAACGATCACCGCAGAAGCAACAGTCTCTCCCAGCCATGTCACGAAACTTACTGTTACCCAACGTTCTCCACAAAACCCGCAGGAGAAAGCGAGACCCCAAGAAGCTGGCAGCTGCCATGGAGCGGGTGAGGCAGTGGGAAAGGCGCCTTCTCCAGGACCTCGAGGAAGCCACGCATCACCATCTCACCGTTGAAATCGAGAAGAAGCCGGTGATCCAGCCTAACACATAAGATCAGCCAGACGCCGCCTCCGAGGTCCACACAGGGCATTTGTTTATTTTCTGTTTTGTTTTTGACATGTGGCCACTAAATATAAAGCTGGCGTTACTCTTATAAATGTTTGTACCACCCACTTTATAAAAATAAAAGTTTGCTCTTGTATTGTAAAACTGTAAGCATCCTTGCTTTGAGCCCCATCCATCTCTCCTGTTTTACCCTACCCCTTCTTCGGGCACAGGGACATATGGGCTGGCTCTTCTCAGAGCGGCAGTGAAAAGCTTGTTGGTAGAGTGGAATCAGCAGTTACTGGGTGAAACTGAAAACTGAGTTGGAAAAACAGTATTGACTAGATGCCAAGGGCGCATAAGGTCTAAGATGCTCTAAGAGGCAGGTGAGAAGTTTATTTTTAAGCTTCAGTTTGGGCAAAACATATTTCTTCCAGTTTGTGTTAGAATTGGAGGCATTTTTTGGAGAGTTACCAACCTTCAGAAAAATCAGGAAATCTACTGTAAATAGATGCAGGCTAGCAGCAGCAGCCATTGGGTAGTTCAATATTTCATCTACCCCAGTTCTGTGTGTGGTAGGAATTTACTGTGTAAGATGTTTCAGCATTTGTAGCTTATGAATGTCTCCCTATGTAAATGGACTATTCAGTTGGCTCATTTTTTTCTTATAATTACTAGTATGTTATAAAAATACCAGTTATAAAAATGATAAGTCTGTTAACTTTTCAAATGAAACACAAAAATGTAAAGAAAAACAGAAATATTGCTGTTTCAAACTTTAGGATTCTTCTCAATTCTTTGTTGCTAGGAGATAGAATTACAACTTATTCTGTAAAAGTTTATGGAATATAGCCTTGTAAAATTCACCTAGTAGTTTTAATGCATGAATTCTTATTTTTTGTGCACATATATAATCCACTAACCATAGCAATGTTGCTCTTTATCTCTTCCTGAAGTTATGTCACCAGCTAGGAATTCTAGTATAATGCTTAATGGAAATTGTTAGAAGGGATAGTTATCACATGTTTCCAATCTTGGAGGGAAAGCTTCCAGTATTTCCCCATTATGTATGTTAGCTTTTCTTTCCTTTTTTTTAGGTTGGTTATTTTATTTATTTACATTTCAAATGTTGGCCCCCTTCCTGGTCTCCCCTCTGCAAACCCCATCCCATCCCTCTCCCGTTTGCCTCTACAAAGGTGCTCCTCCATCCACCCACCCACTCCTGCCTCATTGCTCCAGCATCCCTACTTCCCTGGGACATTAAGTATCCACAGGACCAAGGGCCTCTCCTTCAATTGGTGCATGACAAGGCCATCCTCTGCTACATATGCAGCTGGAGCCATGGGTCCCTCCATGTGTACTCTTTGGTTGGTGCTTTAGTCCCTGGGAGGTCTGTTGGATCTGGTTAATTGATACTGTTGTTCTTCCTATGGAGTTACAATCCCCTTCAGCTCCTTCATTCCTTCCCCTAACTCTCCCATTGGAGTCCATGTGTCCAATTGTTGGCTGTGAGCCTCTACTTTTGTATTGGTCAGGCTCTTGCAGAGCCTCTCAGGAGACAGCTATATCAGGCTCCTGTTAGCAAGCACTTCTTGGCATCAACAATAGTGTCTGGGTTTGGTGTCTGCATATGGGATGGATCTCAAGGTGGGGTGGTCTCTGGATGGCCTTGCGGGGGTGGGGGGAGCAAGTGGGCTTAGAGGGAGAAAAGGAAGGGGGACAAAAAAGAAAGCAGGAAAAAAAAGCAGATTGAACAAGACATGAGGGGCAAGACAGCAAGCAGCACTTCTCCAGGACCTCTGCATCAGTTCCTGCTGTAGGCTTCTGCCCTGACTTCCCTGGATAATGGACTATAAGCTGTAAGGAGAAATAGTTCCTTTCCTCTCCAAGTTGATTTTGGTTATGGTGTTCTATCACACCAATAGAAACCCTAAGGCGCTCTATATGATTCCAGTCTCTTTAATTAAAATTTATTTCATAAATCAGCATGTACTCTATCCTAGTGAATGTTTTTTGTAGTCTTAAAAATAATTGTGTATGGTGCAATTGTTGAGAGTACATTTTAAATATCTAATCATCAGTTCTGACTATTGGTATAACCTGTGTTTTGATTACTAGTCATCTAAATAATTCAATAATTATCTAAAGAATCCAACAGTGAGTGCAGCAAGCCTATCAGAAGTGCTGTAGCTTAGAATACTTTAGCTTTCCTATACAACCCAGTATTTCCATTGAGCACTACTATCCTCAGTTTTGGTTTTATTTTATACATGAAACTTGGAACCAAATAAATGACTTCTAGTCTGTCAGCTACATATAAAAATAAAAGTGTACTGTTCCATGGAATTCAACACGAGGCACACAAAGGCACAAACCAGAATTTCACAAATTACATTCACATCAATTTTACTACTACTATAGATAGGTAAATGTCACTAAGGGTAAATTCTATGAGAATAGTGACGTATAAAGGAACTTTCCTCTCTAAAGGCAGGTTTAATAGAAACACTAAGTTACTTCTGGATGCTTCCTGCTACATTTACATTGAAGACTCAGATTCGTGCACAGGCATATGGGAGTATATATGTATGGATGTGTGTGTGTGTGTGTGTGTGTGTGTGTGTGTAGGGGAAGCCAACAACACAGAAATAACATGTTCTTAGAATGAAATAAAAACATACATGATTAAAGCATGTTTTGGACAGTAAGACTAACAACACCATAAAGCATAGTCCCAGTATTACATTTGGAAGGACTTGCTCACAAGATATCACACTATGTGAAATTTCTCAAACCTAGCAACCTTGCAAAAAGGTTAGCATGTTCAAAAATTTTGTTCACAAATGCAAATCTATTGAAGGAAACATTAAATGCTAACAAGCATAATTTATTTGCAGCTTTATTTCTAATTACAGAAAGATTTTTTTTCGCACTACACCAGTGTAATACTAAGCAAATATTTGGGAATTTTAGTCTTCAAATACTGGACAGTTTAATTGTATTATATCTACAAATGTGGGTATTCTGAAACCTACAGAAACCCAATTAAACTCTGTAAACCACCTCCTGTAAGGAGACCTTTTTTTCTTCTGTTTAGATTTTTCACCAACCTAAATAATAAATAGATTACCATCAATCACACATAGGTTATACTACAGCGAGTTTTCACAGAGCTCTTCCATGTGTTCAAAGGCTTGTATGACACTGCATCAGCCCTTTGAATAACCTATACAGGACTTTGGGGGAAAAAACAAGTTGTTACTTTTAAAGATTCATTATTAGTTATTTTTAGCCTTATGTACAAGTGTTTTTCCTGCATATATGTATATATATTCATGTACCACATGTGTGCCTAGTGGTCAGAAGAGGCTATTGAATCCCCTGAAACTGGATTTATGGATGATTGTGAGCCACCATATTGGTCCTAAGAGTGAAACCGGGCTCTCTGCAAGAGCAGTAAATATTCTTAACTGCTGAGCCATATCTACAGCCCCAAGAGTCACACATGTGCCCACTCCTCTTCAGGGTTAGAGAATACAATCAATGTGGCTTTTAGTTGAAATAATGAGACATAATTGTTTCATTTAATATTTTTTGTAAATAATGACGAGGCTTTGTTCAGTCCTCCTGCAAGCAGTATCATGTGGCTTTGGACACTCTTCAGTTAAACGGCAGGCATCAGAAGCACTGTTGCCCTTCTTGCTCCATAAGGTCAAATGGATAAGGACTGGATGATAAAGCTAAAATGTCAATATTGAAACTGATAAAAAAGAATTATGGCTCTCTTGTAAAGTGCCAAAGCAAAGACCCTGACACTTGAGTGTGCATTAGATACGCGATTAATAAATGACTTAAACAACCAAATGGAATGTGCTCTGCAGCATCAGACCAATCGACAGCTGGATCATCTGAGCCCTAAGTAAATAACATGTCCCTACAGCCTAGGATTCTCTCACACACTGTTTCACTCAGCCAAAGTTAGCCAGCGGTAGCAATGAAAATGCAAGGCATCCTTGTGATCACTGCTGCTGGAGACTGTATGGCACAGACACGCAGAAATGTTGACTCACTACCCATGTGCACCAGCTGGAAGTCACTGCAGGCATTGAAAAAAAAGAAAAAGATTACCAGTGACCCTAAGAATCTTCATGGAGAAACTTCTTCCTTAGAGGTGATTATGAAGCCTTCGAACTGTTAGGTCCTTATTTCACTCAGACTATAAAGTTGTAATGGAAAAACCACATTACAAGCTTGATTGTGAAACAATTTGCCTAAATACCTGATGATTGAAACAGGAAGAATTCGCTCAATAGCAAATGTGAGAGATTTAGCACCTATCCTCTGCAGGAGCAAATAAACGAGACTGGTTTGTGAAGGGAAACAAACACACAAATACAAGAGTATCCACTTGTGGAACCTGAAGGTTTCATTTTTATTTGGAAAAAAAAAAGATTACAGCATGAAATGTACAGAAGATAATAGAGCACAATTAATTTGCTACATGAATTATATGCATAAATTCAGAAAAAGAAACAAGCATGAAAATATTACATTTTAAATGCCATTTGTAAACTACTCTCAGGAAAAGTTCGTCTTGGCACATAGAAAAGGCAATAGCCCTGAATAGAATTTACTAATGACCCCCACCCCACCCCCCCAGACTTCTGAACTCTGCCATTGTCTTGCATGGGTTAAAGGAGCGCTGGATCTACAAAGCGCTTTAAATCATAATGTTGTGCTTCATTGGCCTTAACTATTCTACAGCCCTAAGTTTAACTTAATTAATAATAAGCTAAATAATTCAAGGCACGCTGATTGCATTTGGTTGCAAAGTAGACAGGGATGAAACAATTTTCAAGTCAAAAATATTCTGAGATGAAATTTTATACGGCACAATGTCTTACACACTTATGCAATTTAAGGAATAAAAAGTACTAGAAGTAAAACGCTTTAAGTCATAGAAAGAAGTATATGCGGTTGGTTTTGTGCATGTTTAAATATATTAATCTGGAAACGAATCCCATCATTTGGTCTGAAACTCTTTTGAGGGGTATTTTATCCACATTGGCTGAGAAGCAGGCAGGCAGAGCAACTTGCCAGTTAACACTGTGGCTTCTTTACCACTGGGCTGACACCTCCGACGTGGGTCTCTGCAATAGAAGTGTAACCCATTATTTCTATGCTCAGTTTTTTGTTTTTTGTTTTTTTTTTTTTTTTAGTTTTTGTTTTTGCTTTTTTTTTGGTGTGTGTGTGTGTGTGTGTGTGTGTGTGTGTGTGTGTGTGTGTGCATGTATTTATGTTTCTTATATACAGGGTCTTACTTTGCAGCTCAGGCTGGCCTGGAACTAGCTCTATAGCCCAGTGGCCTCAAACTCTCAGTTATCTTGCTTCAGCCTTCCCACAGCTGGGGTTACAGCACACACCACCACTTTACAAAGACTCAGCTCCTGTCTTTGTAAAGTCAAATGAATGGCTCATCTCAACAGCCTCTTTTAGTGCATGTATATGTGTACTCATATTGTGTATATAGCCATATATGTAGGTTGCAGGTATGTAGGTAAATATGTGTGTGTTTGTGTATGTGTTCAAATTGAGTGTATATCCATATGTATGAGTTGCAGGCATGTGTATGTAGGTGAATATGTGTGTGTGTGCATGCACATATGTATGCACACTCTCAGGCCAGAGAACATCAGGTATCATGACAAAGAACATCTTCCACACCCTTTGAGACATGTTCTCTCATAACTTCTTTCAAACTTTAAGGCAAAGAGGTTGTGGGCTGTACAACATTGTGCTTTTGCATGTTTTCCTTGATGGCAAGACCCAGTAATAGGTTTTCTTACATTCCCAATGCCTGTGGTTAAAACACTAGTCACTTTATTTTCCGACTCCATAACTAGATAAACGCGAGAAGTCCCAGTTCTGACAAGCCCTTCCAGACCATCTAAAGGCAGGGCTTAAATGCCAACTGCTTTCCTCTGACTTTCTTGCTCACATCTGACCAACAACTCCAACTTAATTCATCTACCAATAATTTAAGGAAATATCACTTACTATAATTGGTCTAAACCAGTGGGTTGCCAACTATACAAAGTAGAAAGTTTCTTTCTGAGACCCATTCAATCTGTCTGGAGGGTCAGGCTTACACTATAATAGCATTCGCCTGTTTCACTCTCATTCTCACACATATTCAGGGAGTTTTATAGAGTCTATCTGAGGTATAATAGTAGAACAGATTACATTCAAAACCACATGAAAATCAGAATGTCTTTTGTTGTTGTTTCTCTAGAACAGGGTTTCTCTATATAGCCCTGGCTGTCCTAGAACTTGCTTTATAGACCAGGCTGGTCTCCAATTCAGAGAGCCACCTGCCTCTCTGCCTCCCAAGTGCTGGAATTAAATGTATGCATCATCAGCCTTGGCTCAGAATATATTTAAATAAGACAGATTATTAAAGACATTTGCAAGAGTGTTTTATTTCACACTAGTATTTTGACTTTAAAAATTATCACTTTGTAATAAAAATCATTTATTTACTCAAAATTATTCTAATCTTTAATATATAATAAAGTATATTTTCAGTAGTTGTAATTTACATCATGAATAAAAATTCTTTTTGAGAATTGTTGCATATTATATATGACTGTGGCCTTGAGAGGCCAGAAAAGGGCACAGGATCCCCTAAAACTAGAGTTACAGATGGTTGCAAGTCAGTACTCTCAATTGCTATATATTTATATATTTAAGTGGCTGGAGAGATGGCTTAGCATTCTGTCATTCAAAATATGAGAACTGCTAATACAGACAATTAAGACAAATCTACTGCAAGCCCTTAATTTCTTCCTCTATAAATTATAGCTAACAAAATGTAACCCTTCTCACACTAATGTGGCTAATAAACTAGTTGTATAAAAATAAGGAAATAATTGTGTAAAGTAATTTCTAAAGTACATTTGTAGCTTTACATCTGAGCTATGTAAGTGGAAAACACAGCTCTGAACAAAATGATAAAGAACTACATATACAGATATACGAAAAGCACATGGAAAACATCTGAGTAAAGCTCATGGTTACCACTGATGCAATTCTGAAGATTTGGTGTGTCCTATAATGATAGAAGATGTTACCACTGGTATAACTAGATGAAAGGAACACAAGACATTTCAGTAGTATTTTTGTTAACTTCCTAACCTTACAATTTCAAAACTTAAGCTTAAATAAAAATTGCATATACCCAAAGAGGTGTTATGAAATAAACACTTTACCTTAAAAAAAAAAAAACTAAAATTGACAAGGTCATGAAATTACACATTGATAATTCTAGCACTTGACAGCCTAAGGCAGGAAAGGGATCAGCCTCTCTACATCATCGAGAGAACCAGGCTGGAAAAATAATAACTAACAACCACAGTGATATAGTTATAGACATTTGGAAATTGATTTTTTAAGTAACTTCAGTAGTATTCTGTGTATAACTGAGATATATTTTACATAAAGAGAAGTGGTTTGTGAATGCATACAAGACTCACTTAGATCCTTTTCACTATGAAACATACTCAATAAACCTCAAAGGTCCTGACAAAAATACTGTTCCTTATGTGCCCTGTCTATGCAATCAGTAAAAGTGCCTCTGAAATATTGATGTAGTATGTCATACTAACCATTTGTGGCCTATCTTCTCCATTGTCATTGTTAGGGGGGAAAGAGTTGTATGAATGTTCCTCACTTGCAGCAGCACCTTCTGCAGATGGTAACATCCCATTCCAAGCTAGGAGGAAAACCAGAGGAGCAGTTAATGAAAGGGTCTGGTTCTCTACCACAAGAGGAGCAAGCTCCCTGTTACAGTCAAAGCTCTGACCTTTATTTTTGCCTTACTATATATATTAAACTTGCACTTAGGTTTCACTATTTTTGAATTTGACATTTCAAAAAGGACTGAGCCTACAGTATGCTTCTTTAAATTTCAGGATGGTTGGAAGGTAGGATTTATGGGCATTATTAAAAGTAATGTTTAAAAAAAGTAATGTTAAACATTTTCCAAATATATTATACTTCTTACCAACCCTCACAAACAAAACAATGGTTCTGAATCTTCATTCTATAATAATTTTATTGATTCCATTCAAAGAGTACTCGTTAGATTCCATCTGGTGTTGCTATTATTTGGGCTTAGATGGTGTCTTTTAGTAGGCAGAAAGCATGCATTACACATTTCATGACTTAAAAGATCCTGCATGTAGCCAGGTACGGTAGTGCACACTTTTGATCCCAGCATGCAGAGACAGAGGCAGGCAGAGTTCTACAAGTCCAAGTCTAGCACTGTCTACATAGCAGGTTCTAGGACAGCCAGTGCTACATCGTGAGACTCTCTGTATTCCCCCGCCTCCCTATACACACACACACACACACACACACACACACACACACACACACACACACACACACAATGAGCTTGTAAGTAGGAGGTATAAGGTTTCTTTTCCTTTCTTTTTCTTTCTTTCTAGATAGATAGATAGATAGATAGATAGATAGATAGAAACTTATTTAGATAAAGTAATCTGAGATGGTTAATTTTAATTGTCAACTTGACACAATCTAGTCTCAGTGAGGGTTTGAAGAGATCATGTTGGCCTGTGAGCAAATCTCTGAGCAAATATTGATTGCTAGCCTGAAAGTGGACAGCATCATTTCTTGGTTTGGAACCCTGGGCTTCTTAAACACAAAGAAAGTTATCCAAACAAGCTCTTCCTGAAAGCACAGTAGCAGCATGGATGCATTTCTTTCTCTCTGCTTCCTGACTGTGGATGTGACTACCTGTTTCTGGCTTCTGCAACACTGACTTCCCTGCTGGGATAA
>JADRCD010097406.1:0-25385 GCA_019843815.1 Montemys delectorum | reverse complement strand
ACACACACACACACACACACACACACACACACACACCGCCCAGCCGGCCCGGGGGCGGGAGCGCGAGGCGCCCGGGACAGGCGGCCTCCGGGCGGGAGGGGGGAGGCTGGAGCTCCGTAGCAGCCGCCTGCTGGCTGGGGGGAAAGGGGGAGGGGAGGGGACGAGAGGACAGAACACGCTGGGGTGAGCAGCTCGGGACAGCCCGCCCGTCACGGCCATGGCCCGAGCAGCGGCGCAGAGGGGGGCAGGGACGCCCCAAACCCTGAGCACTGCCCAGGCGGGCCAGGGAGGGCTAGTGAGCAGGGACGCGCGCGCCCCGGGTGGGCTAGACACACGGACAACCCCAGAAGCACACCATTCGGACACACATCCACACCCCCACCCCGCCCCCGCCCTCCCGGATCCCGGCCACGGGACTGGCCCGCGGCCGCCGCGCGCGCACTCACCGAGCCCGTCTTGACCGGCACATACACCACTTGGCCCATCTTGGGTTCCCGGCCGCTGCCCAGGCGGAAGCCCTTGGAGCGCACCCAGAACTGGAACTTGCCTTTCTCGCCCGCCGCCGGGCCGCTGCCCGCGCCGGTCCCGCCGCCACCCTGCAGGACCTCGGCGATCCGCTGGTATTTGCTGCGTGTCACTGTCTTGGTTTTGGCCGAGTCGCCGTAGGTGCGCAGGCACCAGTCCCGGAACTGGCGGCCCAGCTCCGAGTCCCCGGGGCTGCGCTCGCGCTCCCAGCCCCCGCGCAGCAGCAGCGTCGGCTTCGGCATCCTCCCGCCGCGCCTGGCGCCCTCGGGGGCGGGCCGGCCACCGGGCCGCCCGGTGCTGGAACTGGGCTGGGCTGGACCGGGCTGGGCAGGGGCGCGCCGCGGCCCGGGCTGTCCCACGGTGTGGCTCCGGCGCGGCTGCTGGATGGGCGCGGGCGGCGGCCGGACGCGCGGGGTTGCGGCGCGCTCTGTCCTGCTCGGGCGGCGGCGGCGGCGTTGGCGGCGGCAGCTCCGGCTCGCCTCCTGCTCCGCCTCCTCCTCCCCCCGGCCGGGATGCAGGAGCGATGGAGGCAGCTCCGGGCCCGGAGGTGCAGAGGGGGCGGGCCGCCCCGCGGGCGGCCAGGGGAGGCGGGAGGCGGGGAGCAGCCCCGGGCGCGGGGAGCGAGACCGAGCCTGGGCGCGGGCGGCAGCGGTGGCTGTCAGCTTGCGCGGCTCATCCTGCTCCTGCTCTGGCTGGGGCTCCCGCTGCCGCTGCTCTTCCTCCTCCTCCTCCTCTTCCTCCTCCTCCCGCGCCCGCCTCCACCACGCCGCGGGATCCCACCTGTTAGAGCGGCGCAGGCTGCGCCGCCGCCCGCCCCCCCTCCCTCCCTCCCGCGCCCGCGCGCCCGGCCCCGCCCGGCCCGGCCCCTGGGGGCGCGGGGGCTGCTGCACCCGCAGCGACCGGGAGGGCCCCAGCTGCAGGCGCGTGGTACCCAGCTAGGGATCGTGTTCCATCCGGCCGGTCCGGCCCACAGCCTGGAAGGCCGCGCTCTGCCGGGACCGGCTGACTGTCCTGTAGGCTGTAGGGCACAGACCTTAGCCCAGCCACCGGTGTCCCCAGCCTCACAGATTGGGTTCTCTTAGACGAGGTAGCCCAGCCCTGGCAGTATGGAACAGGCTCCTCTCCTCCCTCCCGCAATTGACCTAACCTCTCTGGTGTCAGTGTGGGTGCCAGAATAGGAATGCTCCCCCTGGGGAACCCCGAGCCACCACCCTTTGGGCCCCCAAACTTTCTCTTCTTCCACCTCATCTGAATTCCCCCAAGATTGGCCGGCCTTGCCTTGGTGTGGGGTGGGGGGGAGGGTAGCCCCAAGCCCTATAGAAGTCACCTTGTCCGGTGGCCTCCCTGGTGCCAACCTCACTGCACCTCTGAAGACCTTGACACACCCACAAACGAATGCTGAGAAGCCTGACCTTCCCGGGTGCACCTTGGCCTAGAATCCCTTGGAAAATAAACTTAGTGACCTCACATCCCCTCCCACCTGAGCAGATCTGACCAGTATAGAACTTCCTCCTCCCCTCTGAAATTACAAGCATAAATAAAGGTTCAAGCCAATTCTTGAGGATTTCTGCTTTCCTTTCTTATCAGGGCATAAGAAATTACTGCATCATCCTTTCTGCTGTCCCCTGGCGGCCACCCCCAAGTCACCAGGCCACTCTTACAGGCAGGCACATTATCACTCAAGAGTTGAGTCCCAGAACAGGATCATTTTGTGCCTAAGAACTCCTAGGTGCCCATACCCGAGTCATTGGGACTATTGTGTGCCAGGCCCTGGCAGCTGTGAAACCATCCCCATCTTAGAGAAGGGGGCCTGGGAATTGGAGAGGTGGCCTGATCTGCTCAAGGTCATGAGGGAGCCGGAGTGAAGTGTGAGTTTCTGCTCAGTTCTGCCTGACACCCACTACCATTTCACACACAGGCCTCCCCTCTCAGGTGAGAGCTACAGCGTGCTCCCCCAACCCCTCCAGCCAGAGTCTCCAGATGCTCGAAGCCCTGTATCTGACTCATCCCTGAATTTCCCAGCCCTGGTACAGCATCTGGCGCACAGTAGGTGCCAATAAATGCTGGGAAGAACCTAAGGGGTCTTCCAAGTTCCAACCTCTCTGTATGTCACATAGATTATTTTTAGATAATTTACATTTCCATGTTACTTTATATACGCCAACAACTCCACACTCACTTCCCTCCTCATCTTCCCAAGATCTCTTTTTGGATCCCTGCTGCCATACCCACTTTAAAGAGGTGGCCACTGGGAGCTGGGTGTGGGGATAAAAGAGGCAGAAAGATTGAGTTCAAGGCCAGTCTCCATAGCATAGTAAGATTCAAGATAGCTTGGGGTCCACTGGGATTCAGGGAAGGGAAAGTTCTAGCAGAAGATGACCAGCCCTGGAGTCTAGGGACTTCTATGTGACTTTCCAAGTGTAAAGGCACCCCCTCCAGCTGGCTCCCCTGCTAAGAATCAAGCGCTCTGCCTGCCAGTGCTCATAATCACTGAATAAAGGGGTCCTGTAGGTGGCAGGGTCATTGTCTCAGTCCACCAAATTACTAAGCCCGATCACCTCTCCACCTCCACCAGTCTAGGTCTTTCTTTCTTTCTTCCTTTCTTCCTTCCTTCCTTCCGTCCATTCTTTCTTTCTTTTTCTTTCTTTCTTTCTTTCTTTCTTTCTTTCTTTCTTTTTTCGAGGCAGGGTTTCTCTGTGTAGTCCTAGCTGTGCTGGAACTCACTCTGTAGACCAGGCTGGCCTCGAATTCAGAAGTCCACCTGCCTCTGCCTCCCAAGTGTTGGGATTAAAGGCGTGCGCCACCACTGCCCGGCAGTCTAGGTCTTTCTTTGCCTGCTTTTCAGGTCCCAAATACCTACTTGTTAGCCTTGGACTGAGGTCTAGTATGTCTGGTGAGCTTGGTGCATATGTCAAACAGACTTGGAATCGAATCCAGTTGGGATTTGAAGTAGCATGCTCCATGCTCCCAAGGTCTGCCCCACAGCTTCCCTTTTTGCTGGGTGATCTCAACTTTATCATCTGTGGGATAAGCAGTCTGTTGTGGATAGAAGCACTCAAGATACTAGATGTAGGGATATCTGCCATAAAATGTACTTAGTAAAAGTTCTCTTCTTCGTGGGGGCCACAAAGTAGTAAGGGTGGGAAGTGACATATACTTATCCTTTTTTTTTTTTTGGTGTTTTATTCATTCAGCAAACATTGGTAGAAATGTGGTCCTGAGATTCTCAAGGTCCCACTCTTCTGAAACTCTTCAGTGGGTGGGGGGAATGGCCTTCAAGCAAACTGGCTGTCAGTCATTGAAATTGCGGGAAAGGGGCCATGATGGAAACAGCATACTATGGAGTACTATGGAAGTAAATAATGCAGGAAATGGCTGCTATTCTTAGGGGTTATGCAGGCCCCTCTGAGGAGGTAGGCTTGGAGAGGTGCCTTAAATGGCAAGTGCCCTGGAGCCAGCCATGCTAAGATCCGGGTAAATAGCCTTGCAGGCAGAGGGAACAGCAGAGACAAAAGCCCTCCTGTGAGGAGGGTCCAGGAAGACGGCTCAGCAAGCTGCTGAAGGTGCTTGCAGCTGAGCCTCATAGCCTGAGTCCAATCCTCAGGACCCACATAGTAGACAGAACCAATTCCTGCAAGTTGTCCTCTGACCTCCACATGGCGTGTCCCACTGCCCTACCTGAGATAGTTATATAAATATAATTTAAAAATTTTAAACCAGACATAGTAGCACACACCTTTCATCCCAGCACTTGGGAGGCAGAGACAGATGGATTTCTGTGAGTTTGATGCCAACCTGTCCTCTAAGAGAGCCAGGATAGTCAGAGCTATGTAGAGAGATCCTGTCTTAAAAAACAAAACAAAACAAAACAAAAAACCCAGAGAGTTCCAGGATAGCCGGGGCTACATTTTGTCTTAAAAAAAAAAAACAAAAAAAAAAAAACAAAACAAAACAAAAAAAAACAATTAAAACCCAAAACATTGCTGGGCAGTGGTGGCGCACGCCTTTGATCCCAGCACTTGGGGGGCAGAGGCAGGCAGATTTCTGAGTTCAAGGCCAGCCTGGTCTACAGAGTGAGTTCCAGGACAGCCAGGGCTACACAGAGAAACCCTGTCTCGAAAAATCAAAAAAATCAAAAACAAAAACAAATAAACAAAAAACCCAAACATTTCCCTAAAGATCTTGGTAAGAAAGAAATATCTTCTAGAAAGTGGAATTGGTGAGCAGGGAGGGGTTGGAAATCAGGAGTTTTGTTTTTTGTTTTCCCGAGACCATCTCAGAAGTTCCTGGCTGACCTGGAATTTGCTATGTAGACCAGGCTAGTCTTGAACTCCCAGAAATCCACCCGCCTCTTCCTCTACCTCTGCCTCCTGAGTGCTGGGTTTAAAGGTATATTCCACTATGCCCAGAAGAATGCAGGAGTCTCAATGTCCAGGGGGAAACTCTGGATTGTATCCTAGATCCATAGGAGCTAGTTAGAGACTGGGGTGCAGAGGAAGTGAGGAGAGGAATGGAGCTTCGAAGCTTGAGATCTGAAGCCTGAGCTTCTCCCCAGTGCTTCCCGATGCCAGGCGTATGTAGCCTCTTGTCCCAAGAGGTGCTGGAAAGAGACTGAAGAGAGCTGAATCCTATGGTGAGGATAGCCTTCTACCCCCATGCTCATCCCCACTGCTGTGGAGACAGATCCCTGGACCTCTGGCCTGCCCCCGGAGGATGCTGGGTCAGGGCATCTTCCCACCACCACCCCTCTCTTCCTCTCCTTCCAGACACCTGTCAAGCAGGCAAAGGAAGTTGCCATGAGCCAAAGACTAGTGAAATGTCCTGCCTGTTTTTTCTTAAGGTACATTTATTTTATGTATATGAGATGTTTGATCACATGTATGTATGTGTACCGGGTCCATGTAGTGCCTGCAAGAGACCAGAAGAGGGTACTAGATCCCCTGGGACTGCAGTTGCAGAGGGGTGTAAACCTCCCTGTGTGTGCTGGGAACTGAACCCACATTCTCTGCCAGAGCAGCCAGTGCTCCTAACCCCTGAGCCCTCTCTTCAGCCCCTACCTTGCGTTTTTTGTTTGTTTGCTTGTTTTCATTTTGTTTTGTTTTTGGTGAGGAAGGTTGTTCGTTTTAATTCTTGGTCCAGATGTCCAAACCCCAGGCCTACAGCCCCTTCCAGTGGTGTATGAGGCCCCTGAGCTCAGTAGACAGATCAATTGAATCCCTAAAAAAGAGGTAAGAAGCTGGTCTGCAGAGCACCTGGCTTTGTCTCTCCTGGATCACCTACCTGTCATTGACCTCTCCTAGGTTCAGGACAGTGGGAATATAAACACACAGCGGCCACAAGGCCCATAACGCTGTTCTGGGAAGCTTGGGGTCTGAGCCAAGAGACTCGGGCCCTCACAGAGGCCTTCCCCTCGGAGGGCTGGAAGTAGCTAGTGCCAGGCCTGACAACACTCTATCAAGCTGCATCCACCTTGGTATCCCCCTGCCAGTCTGTCTAGCACCTAGCTTGCTACAGGCTCACCCTGTCCAGAAAGGCCTTCCCATCTCTCACTTGACTCTAGGACTTCTCCTGGACACTGATGGACCACTGGACTCTCCCCAGTGTTGGCTTGAACCCACAACTGCAATGTCCTCTACCTTCTAGTACCCAGGGTAAAGTTTGTGGCTTAATAAATAATTATTGCATGCATGCATACATGTATAAATTGGTTCTCAAAAAGGAAATGTCAGACTGAAATCTACAGTACTTACTACCATACTGGTCTTGTCACGCCGTCAACAGTTATCGCTCTCCTAACCTTGCTCTTGGTGACATAAGTCCCTTATCTGTAGGCTCAGGGTTTTTTTTGGTTTTGGTTTTTTTTTGTTTGTTTGTTTGTTTGTTTGTTTGTTTTTTCGAGACAGGGTTTCTCTGTGTAGCCTTGGCTGTCCTGGAACTCACTCTGTAGACCAGGCTGGCCTCGAACTCAGAAATCCGCCTGCCTCTGCCTCCCAAATGCTGGGACTAAAGGCATGTGCCACCACAGCCCGGCTGTAGGCTCAGTTTTAAAGGCTGGCAAAATGGGGATACTGATGATAACCCATCTTCAACCTCCAAAGCCCCTCCCCCGATCTCAGGGCTGTGTGCAAATGAGCAATTGCTAAATGCTAGCTCCGGCTATTATTATGTCCACCAACCATTCATTTGGACATTTGCTCTAGCATCTTCTGTGTCAGACAGCCATTCGGTGTGGGACATCAGTAGTCAGGGAGCCAGATACTGCTCAGCCTCTGTGGCACTAAGCTGGCTTCTTTTTTTTTTTTTTTTTTTTTTTTGACACAAAGTCTCAAGTGTCTCTAGCTGGCCTCACACTATGTATCTGAGTATGACCTTGAACTTTTTTCTGACTACATTTTCAAGTGCTATGAGTATAGGTGTGTATGGCATATGAACACTCTGCTTACTAAGCTACATGCCCAGGCTGAGATTTTAAACTCAAGGGCCTTCAGTAGACAGAAGTCTTTAGGGCAAGGAACAGGAGAAAGATTAGGTCTCTGCTTCTGCGGCAACCTGGGCTATCTCTGGGTACACAGCCAAGTAGGACAAGATCTGCCTGCTTTCACAGGCTCTTGAGTTCAACGGCCACCTTTCTGGATGTTAAAACTGAAGGAGATATGGAAACTAACTTAAGGGCTTCATTCAAATATCACTTCCCCGGAGGGGCTCCCTCTGCCCTGCTGAAAAGTCCCCTGGGCACTCCATCCCCCACCCTGATTGGTCTATCTTTCCCTGACTCAGCATCTCCCTCCATTGTGACACCTATTTCTTCATTCATGGGAGGCTCACCCATCAAGATACGTGTTTCTGCAGGGCAGTGGTGGCGCACACCTTTAATCCCAGCACTTGGGAGGCAGAGGCAGGTGGATTTCTGAGTTAGAGGACAGCCTGATCTACAGAGTGAGTTCCAGGACAGCCTGGGCTATACAGAGAAACCCTGTCTCGAAAAACCAAAAAAAAAAAAAAAAAAAAAAAAAAAAGATATGTGTTCCTAAGAGCAGGGACTCTGTCCTATCCCTATCCACTGTGGTATCTACAATGTTCAAGACAGTGAAGGGATGAAGGAAGCCAAGCAGTACAGTGGCACACAACTGTAATCCCAGCACTTGGAAGACCCAAGTAGGACAATCATGAGTTTGAGGCCAGCCTGAGCTACACACTCAATCTCAAGCTCCCAAGTAAGAATGGACCAGTGAGGAAACCCAAAATGTGTGCACATAGTAAGCCTTGTAATCAAGACTTCTGAGGCAATGGAGAAGCAAGGCCAGCAAGTCACTCCCCTTCATGCAGCCTCAGTTTTCTCATCTGTAGAATGGAGCCAAGTGCCTGCTTGGCAGAAGCTTTGGGAGATGCCATCCCAACATGGGGCAGATGGGTGTGCCATCAAGGTAACAGATGGAGCCCTCAATGGGGGAGGGGAAGCTAAGAAAAGGGGCCTGGAGGCTTCCTATAGGACACAAAGGAAGCTGACACTGGATCTGGCCCGTCACCTGAACTCACCAGTAATTTATTGATGCTGGACTCCGGCACCCAGCAGCATGCCAGGTCAGCTTCACAGAGTGGGGTAGTGCCCTAGGACTCCCTCTGCCTCAGCCCTGAAGGCCTGAGGTGGGGAGATGGGTCCCCGGCTTGCCCAAGGCACACTGGATGGGATGGGTGTCATTGAACGAATGCTGAGAGCTGCTGAGGGCTGATAGGAGCCTGTGTCGTATGTGGCTCTCTCTATAAATAGGTCAGAAAGTGCCATCCTGGGGAGATCAACTTCTGAAAGGAACATTACACAGCCCAGTAGGCTGCAGGAGAATTCAAACTCACTTCTACCTGGCTCCAAATCCCAAGCTTATGTGGTGTGGCTGGCTAAGGGGTGTGTGTAAGACAAACGGCTCCAAGGAAAGAGCTCCATGCCAGTCTGCTGCTGGCACACCCGTGATCCTGGTTCTCAGGAGGGAGGAGCCCCAGGAATTTGAGGCCAGCCTGGACTGCATAGCGAGTTCAAGGCCAGCATGGGCTTTAGAAAGAGACTGTGTCCCAGAAAGGAGTGAAGGAGAAAGAGAAGAAGGAAAGGGCAGGGGATGCAAAGAAAGGGGAATGGAAGGGGGGGAGGTCTGTGTGCTCAAAGTAAAGAAGACTCATTCCACTGATGGCCTCCTGGTCCCTTGCAGGGCTGAGTGGAAGGAGGAGAGGTCATATGTTTCTGACAGGGAACTAGACAGGTTATGACTTGGGAAGGGGTCATGCCCAAGTGGGGTGGGGGGGGGAGTGGCCCTGAATGGGCTATGGCAGTAAGGCTATGGGAAGCCATGGTTGATGGTTGAGCAAAGAGCCATTCTTTCCCCAGACTGGGAGACTCAAAGGGGACAGCCAGTAGGGCTGTTGGCATGTGGATTTCAGTGTGGTCCAGTGTCTAGCTCCACCCACTCTCCTTAATCCATGAGCATCCCCGGCTCATTCTGAGCAGGACATCTCCAGATTCTCTGGAGTTTTCTTGTCCCAAGACTCACACCATTTCCCCAGGTTTTGAGCTCCTGGCAAGGCCTGCTTTCAGGTCCAGTTGCTTGAGGAGCCTGCTTCAGTTGTGCCTTGACCTCAGAGCTACAAGGTAGGCTGGGCAAAGGCTGTCCTCCAACCACAGGGCAGCAGCTCTTGTATACGGTGATTGTGTCACTCACTCCTCCTGTCCCGCACTGCATCCCGTTTCCTGTGAGAAATGTTCCCTTCCCCATCTTCCCTACAGGAGCAGCTGAAGCAAGACAGACCTGAGCATGACCAGAGGTCCTCCTAGCCCCTTGTGGTTTCTCATAGCACGACAGAGTCCTGGATTCAACAGCCTTGCCTGAAGCCCTTTTATATCCCTCCATCTCTTGGGGCAGGGTTTCTTGCCACCTAAAGAGTCTGGTATCAGAGCCGCCAGGCCTAGGGAACTGTCCCATTTGATGAAACAGTTTTCTCTCCACAGTAACCTGCAGGGTCTCTTTTCTCAAATACAACCCCAGAGCACCGAGGCCAAGGCCATATTTCGTGACATTCAAGGCTTCCCATTATCCTCACTCCCTGTGTCGGCCACTTCAGATCTCCTGAAAGAAAAGGTAAATCAAAGCTGCCCTAGCGTCCAATTTAAGATCATTTTGCCTAACTTCTCCATCTCAGAAGAAGGGAAACTGAGGCCCAGAGAGGGCAGACACTTGACAGAAAATCTGGGTCCTGGATCCAACTTCTTGTCTCCTCAGTGCCCTTCTCTTGAAACCCTACCGACACTGGCCCTTCAAAGTAGAAGTCAGTCACTTCTGCATCAAAATATTAAGAGGGTTTCACAGCCAGCCTTCTGCACTCAAGCCCTGCACCACTTCTGGCCAGCTGTGTAACATTAACCAAACAGCCAAACCTGATTCTTAAAAAGTGATATACAGGAAAGCATTTAGCAGAGTGTCTTACACACAGTAGGCCCTCAACAAACTATGCCAGCCTCACTGTGACCTTGGCCTTCTTAGGCAATACTAAGCACACCCGTTCTTGGTCTCACAGAAGAGTCTTGGTCCCTAGAGACAAAGCTGCCAATGCTAGGTCCAGGATTTCAGATATAGCAAGGCCTTGAATTCCGGCCCCAGTGGGGAAAAAAAAAAAAAAAAAAAAAAAAAAAAAATCTGGTTCAGGTGGGTTTTCTTCCTGAGTCAGTGCAGCCCGAGGCAGTAGATGGCCTCCCCCCTCCAAGCCTGATTGAAGAGGCTTACTCTGTTGTTTAGCTGAGTGGCCTCTTCCTGCATTTCATCCCAGTTCTCTGAACTAGGTTTTGTGGAGTGGAGCACACTATAGAGAGGAGACCACAGGGGAGCTGAGGCCTTGGGCTCTCCACTGGAGCTTGCTGGCTCTGCGTCCTAGGACTGCTGCCTCTCAGGAAGTGTTTGTCCTTGGGCTGTCCATAAGGACATTGTCCCTGGAGAGCTCTTTCTAGAGGATTCCCACTGACAAATGGTCTGCTGCCTTCGCCACCACCCCAACCCCACGCATCCACACCGGTCTTGGGTTGAGAGGGGTCTCTGAGCCTCCTACCTCACAGTTTACCTCAGATGGAGAGGCAGACACCATGAGGTGCATCACAGTGATCTCCCACATCTCCAGCTCAGCAGCTAGATAGATTTCAGTTAGACATCAGGAAGTACCACTTAACCTTGCCAGACGGCTACAACCCGGATCATGTGTGACATTAAGAGCCTGAAAGTGGGAACTGGGAGGCTGTGACTACATTTTTGCCTCTGTCTGTACGTCCACCCATGGGGACTGTCATTTCTTCTTGCCACAGAGGCTTGGGATGAGACAGCAGGGTGAGGCTAAAGACTGGTAGCTGGATCAAACAACCTCTTGGGGCCCCTTTTGCTCTCTTTGTGGAAAGGATTCCCAGGGAGAGGCCTGGCCTTGGTCTTGGGCCCAGGGACCCATCAGTAAAGTGTGTTCACCCAGGACCCTGGCTCAGGCAGCTACTTTGCTAATGGCTACTCTCCCTCTTTTCCTGGGCCACTCATGGGGCCGAAAGACCAGGGCAGCCAAGACACTTTCGAGTTCATCCTGGGCCTCCTGATCTGGCCTTGGGGCAGAGTTGAGGCTGCTCTAAACCTACTGTGTCCCCACACTTCAAGGAGCCAAGCGGATAGGCTCCTTCAGAAGATGAAGCCATGCTGGGCAGGCTGTTGATGTGAATGCTCCCACCTCTCTGCTCTCACAGAGCTTCCTGCCATGTCTTGGGACTTGACTGAGTCCCAGAACTGCAGGACACAAACATCAACTCTGTTTGGGGAGTGTTGGGGGAGAGAAGACCCGCACAACTGCCTGCAGCAGGAGTGTGCAAACCCTCAGGGTGGGAAGACCAGTTAACAAAGGTAGGAGACTGGCAGCCAGGTGTAACTCTTGACTTCTGAGGGCTAAGGATCCCTGCCTTTGACCCAAGGACCCCTGGCTTCAGATTACATCCCACAGAGGGACTCACACAAAGTGCCCTAAAGGTCTGCTTAGCAGATGGAGACAGACTGCTGGATTTGAACTCCAGCCCTGCCACTCACTAGATGCCTGCTTGGTCTCTTTCACTCTTGGCCTCTTATCTCTCACTCTTACCTTATCTTAAAGACAGAAGAAATCTGGGCCAGCCAGTCATCAGGACTTAGGACTTAGAGCAGGGACTAGCCAGAGACATCCACACTCAGGCACTATCCTAACCACCAAGCCAGAAACAGGAGCAGTAGGTTCCTCATCCCGAACCAAGGCTCTGGGCTGTCAACTCTTGACCTCATGCCCCTGGACCCACTACACAGGAGTATGAAAGGCACTTCAAAGAATCCCATGTTCCTTGGATGAAGTGGCACCTACCCAGAGTCCCAGCACTCCAGAGGGTAAAGAAGAAGGAGCCCAAGTTCAAGGCCATCCTGGACTTTAGTGAGTTTTCTTGAGCTCTCCGTACCAACCCCACCTTTCTATGAACCAGGCCCTTTGTGTAAGCCAGATCACCTGTGTGGAAGCCTGTGGCCCACATGCTGTGATTGTCCAAAGCAGAGGTAGCATCCAGACTGGCCCCCGTGGTCTCCTGGCTCTAAATGGCCCAGGGGCTAAGGGGCACAGAGGTGTTGGCCCAGAGAGGAGATGCCACCTGCCAGTGTGTCGAATGAGGCCCAGGACCTGGAGAGGTGCAGACAGAGCTCCTCTTCCTGACTGGACATCAGCCAGTGCTGCTTGTCAATCACACCATGTGCTTGCCAAGTTCTAGGGAGCCCAGAGCACTCAACAAACATGAAGTATGGAAACAAAATCAGAGTAAGGGAAAGGCTTACCGTAGTTCACCCAGATCTTTTGGAAGTTTTACTCACCAGGTACCAGTACAGGTAGGTGCCTGCATTCCACATCTCCAGTAGGACGTGCCTGTGGGAGACCCCTGAAGGCAGGTAGGGCTACAGGGAGGGGCTATCAGGCACTTTACCCGAGGTAAGAAAGAAGCAGAGGGGGTTAGGTAGCCAAGAATCCCTGGCTGAAGCTTGGAAACTTACAGACCCTCTTTTGGAATCAAAGAGACTTGGTACCTCTTTTTTACAGATGGAGAAACAGCCAAGTAAAAGGATGTGTTAGCTACATCTGGGAATACCAAATCAGAAGCACCTAGAACAGAGTCCTGCCTGCTAAGTGAAAAGGGTTCGTGGTTGGCACAAAGAGTCAGAGGTTCAGAGAGAGAGGGGAGGGAGAGAGAGAGAGAGATTGAGAGAGAGGGTTGATACCAGGCTAGGTATGTGGTTTGGACTCTGGGCTAGGATCATTTGAAATCATTGGTTTGGAAAGGTCTGAACACCATCTGGCTAACCCAATGCTGGTGTATTCCTGTAGTCCTATCGCAGGAGACCGGGACAGTCTGAAAGTTTGAGGCAGTCAGGATTACACAGCAGTATGTATATGACATATATATGTACATATATATACATACACACAGAGATAGATAGATAGATAGATAGATAGATAGATAGATAGATGGATGGATGGATGGATGGTGGATGGATGGATGGACAGACATGTCATGTCATGTATGGGGCACTGGTGGTACTGCCTGACCTGCAGGAGGGTAAGATGGATATGCAGAGCCCTGGCAAAGACATGGTCCTCTCTTCTCACCTTCAGACTCACTTGCCTCCTGTTGACTCAAAGGCTCTTGGGCATCTTGGCAAGATGCATTTTTATCCCTGAACCCCTAGTCCCACCTAGAACCTGCTTGGCCCAGACCATCAGTGACCACAGCTAAGGCTGCCCGTCGCTTGGCTGAAGCCTGCCGTTCTTGATCCTGCCTCGACAGCCCTTCTACCCACAGACACTTCTGACTCTGTCTCCCTACTCCAGGGCTACCTCCACTTAAAGCCACGGGCAGTAGCTTCTGCCTCCCCGTCTCTTCTGACCCACAGCTGGCCCCACTGTGACTCACCAGAAGGAGACCACTAAAATCAATCATACCACCAGCTCCCTGCTCCAAAATCCCCTGTGGCTTCCCACCTCATCTGCCCCAGTCCCTGGGGCTCTCATGCTCTGGCCTCCTGCCCTGCATGGCCTTTGTGCCCTAGCCTCTTACCCTCATGGCCTGCATTGCAGCACAGCTCCATGACTCTAGGCATCCTCCCCCTAGGCATCTGCACATGGCATCCTCTGATTGGCATGCCCTTCCCTAGGTGGCTGCAAGGCCAGTGCTCTGTCATACCTGCATGTCAGTCAGCTATTGTCCCCTTCTCAGGAGGCCTGCCTGATCTCCCCATTTAAGATGATAAGCCTGGGGTAGGGGGTGTGGCTCAACAACAGCAAAGCCCCTGCCTAGAGTGCTCCAGGCTCCGAGTTCCATCTCCTGTACATCATACAATTCCTTCTGGAAAATTCCACATGGCTTTCAGAAACCCTGTTCCGTTGACATATTCACTCTGGCTTTCTTAACTCACACACTCCAAAGAATGTTAGCTTCTGGAGAACAAGAGTCTTTGAATCTCTCGGGCTCTGATTAGCGTCTGCCGCTGTGGGTACAGTTGGGAACACGATGCTGCTCAGCTCCTCTGAACCCCTGAGGGCTTCTCCTAGCAGCTAAAGGAGGACGGCTGAGTCTCCTCTTACACAAGGTTCAGGGGCATTTGCATGAAGTCACTAGGCCGGGATACAGCAAGGCAGGCCCAAGACCCAGGCCCAGTCCCCCCACAGTGCCTCAGCATGGGCTGGGAGCAACTCTGAGCATCCTGTATGGTTATGGCCAAGACAAGGCTGGCAGCAGGGACCCACAGCAACTCGAAGGAGGCAGTAGAGGGTGCAGCCCCACAGCTCTGGGTGACGCAAGGAAGCATTGGGAAAGGCTGGCTCCATTCGGCTGCTGCCCAGTCCTCAGTGACAAAGGAAGTCAGCAGGATCGAAAATAAGTCTGCATTTTGGGAAGTGAAAGTGGGTGCTGGGGAGCTCACTCAGAGGAAACCTTGGCCTCCTAGAGAGGCCAGGGGATGTGGGCAGCGTTGCCTCCTGAGCCTGGGGACTGTGGGCTAGGGATAGGCTCTGTCCTGGCCCTATCGCTTCAGCTTTCCCAGCCTTGGTTTCCGTATCTGTGAAGTGCCTACTGTACCTCCTGCTTCACTGGGACCTGGAGAAGTAAAAGACCAGACCCTGAAGGCCTGCCTTCCAGATCTGCCTTGGCGTTTCCTCCTCCAGGTAGCCCCTGGTCTCTACTCAGGAAAAAAGACTCTCCCACCCAGGATCGTCAACGCCTCAAACTGTCTCTTGCTTTCTCTGTATGTGTCGCGCACAAGAAGAGCTAAGATCGCTTCTGGGTCTTCATGGTGTCCTTAAGGCACAGTTTAGGGACCTGACATACAGGAAGTATCCCACGCTGGGGCCCAATAGGGGATGTGAGGGCAGACACTAACAGATGTCCCTAAAGCAACCAGTCACCGTCCTTAAGGGTCAGCTTAAGTTTGTGGTAAGAGGAGGTTACCAAGGGTAGGTAGGATTCATGTTTCCTTGGGCTAAGTTTATTTCTTTTCAAAATGGAAGCACTTGGAAATGAGGCACTCGGCATCTGTCCCAGGGCAATGAGACATGTATCGCAGAGCACCAGAGTGTGCCTCAGCGGGGCTGCCCTGCTTTCCCCAGCCCCTGCCTTGGTGGGAACTAACTCTAGAAGCAGAAGGTTTCCCAGGTACAGGTGCAGACTCCTCCCCTGCTAGACTCAGAAAGCTCTCAAGAAAGTCCGTGCCAACCGTCTACAAGGGTCCCGATGCCGTCCAGGCTTCCAGAAGGATACTAGAAAGGTTAGGCCACTTGCCTACAACAAATTAAGTCCAAGAAGGGAGGGTACCCAGCCTTCTTGACTTCCCATGTCAGGGTGGAAAGCATGCCATCTGCTCAGAGCTGCTGGTAGTGGAGGGTGGGGGGAGGGCGGCAGAGCATGCTTGACACCTAGAATCTTCCCTCGGCAATAAGCAGGACCACTTCTGACAGGGATGAAGGAAAGGGTCTCTCAGGTTACTCCTCCCTAAGTCCTCACCCTTACTGGCTCTTAAGGGCTCCCAATGTCCCGAGGAGACTTCAAAGCAGGGAACCAACTCTGAGGGCCCATATGGTTCTGAGAGCCCCAGGCCTTCCATCCCACCTACCTCATGTCTGCCTTCTTGTAGGCTCAAGTGCCCTGTACACTCACAGAGGTGGGAGGGGTTATCACAACCTCACTCGGATGTTAGCTTTGGTTGGTCTCTTCTCATAGATGGAAAGACTCTCACACCTGACAGACAGGACTCAACATCTGAAGGCAGCTCTTCCACAGGCTCCCAGCCCTAGGAGGGAACAAGAGGCCTGAGGCCACTCATCCCCTCCCACTGCCACATCCCTGATGGCTTCTCACACCAATCTCCAACTTGGCACTAGCCTGCTCTGTGAACTAATCTGACCCTTCCTCCCCCGACCAGCAGATGTAGGAGACCTCAGGGCATTTGCCCTCACTGCTTGGCTATATGACCCTGGGCAGAAGAAATGACATCTCTGGGCTTCGGGATTTGGTCTATGAAGTGAGGAGTGTGGTTAACTGCCTGGGCCTTGAGTTCAGAGTGCTCTTCTTTTCCCTTTCTGTCCACCATCCCCCTGGCAGCTTGAGTTTCTTGTGTTGATATTGACGACCTGAGCTCCCTTGAACTCCAGAGCCTATTTCTTCAAGCTTCTCACGGTGCCTCTTCAACTTTACCATGCTCCCTTCTCTACCTGCTGAGTCTCCCCTGGGCACTTGCAGGACCCCCTCAGACATCAGATAGGTCACTCCATTTTATGTACAATGTCGGTGGCTAGTCCCTTCTGGAAGCACAGTGGCTTCTACCCTGTGTTTGGCCCATTGTGAGGCCTGTGGCTTGCTAGCCAGTGTCTAGGGCCAAGGTCACTCATCAAGGTGCTGCTTCTTCCCTCAGAGTGTCACCACCATCCCTCACATCACGCACAGGCCAGCTCTGGCTCCCTGAACCTCCTTGTAGTCTCCTGCCTTCCACTTGGCCTTGCCCTCTGTGCTCTGTGTCACCGGAGCCTTCACGACGATGCTCCCAGTTGCAGTGGCACGGAAGCCCCTCCTTCTGGCTGTTTCCCCACCTCCATGACGAGCCACCTCTCCAACAGGCGCTACTTGCCAAGGCTCAGCCTCAGCCTCCCATCACAGTGGTGGGTGTGTGTGTGGGGGGAGGTCCAGCCCAAGAGCTCCTGGGCCAGCATGAGATCCTGTAATGACCCCAATTCACAGCGACGACAATCCTAGACTCTCACTATGTGCGGGGTGCCAAGAGTGGGGCAAAGGAAGAAACCTGTGACCTTCTTCCCAAACACAGTGGAGGCAGGGAAGGAATTCCTCCCAGGTTTCTGCTCTGCTACAGTTCTGCCTCACTGCCTCTGGCTACCAGCCCCACCCCTCTCTGTCTTGTCTGTCCCCTCCACTAGCACTTGCCTTCCAAGGGCAGGCAGGGGATGTTTGTTCTAGCCTGTTCCGTCCCCAGCACCGAGGACAGTGCCAGGCAGAAGGAATCCCGGTTGAAGGGAGGGATGGAATCCTTGTCCCCACAGAGGAGGAGACCCAAGAGCAGACCCTTGAGTGTTAAGCAGAGTGATCACAGAGTCTCCCCCAAGGAAGAGGCATGGCAGAGGCCCAGTGGCTTGTTCGAGAGGAATGTTCTAGTACTGCAGGCAATAGGTGCAAAGGCCCTGCCGTCTGGACTAAGCAGAAAGCAGGGAGAGTGATGGGATTGGAGCCACTCCATGAACGACAGAGTGAGCAGAGTCAAGGTGGAAAAAGACTGAGCCTTTTTTTTCTGGGGGGGGGGGGGGGGTAAACTGAGGCTAACGGAAGCTAAATACTATAAAACAGGGAAGTGTCAGAGGTCAGGCCAGAGACTCTGAGGCTTCTTTCTCCAGGGGGCCCCATGACTCTGCTCATTAATAGCTAACCAGGGTGGGGCCCTGCTCAGCGAAGAATGGGCCAAGCCCTGAACTTTTGGGTCAAAGCCCAGTAACAAGTGAGGAGCTGACCTGCTCCTCTTGTATGGTACCGCCTTGTCCCCTTGAGCGGGGCCATTGCTGTCAGATGAAGCTCAATTTTATAATCATGCAGACTGCTGGGACGTCACCAGTCAAGGACATGTAGACAAATGGTAGTTGCTGGCCGGTTACACCACTTAGAACCTTCCCAGGATTAGGTCACAACTAGGATCCCAGAGCACTGATCTCTCCAGCTTCTCTGCAGCCTCTCGGGACCCTTGATAGCCAGTTACCCTCCTACCCTCCATGGGGCCTTTACCCTGGTCAATCCCTCTGCCAGAAACTCTGTCTGTTGTCCTCAGCGTTGGGCAGCAAACTGCCTTCCCTGGCCTGATCACCTGTCCCACAGGTCTGTCCCAAGCTTGCTCTCTATCACAAGTCCTTTTACCTGTTTGATGATTGTTAGCCCATGCTTTACGTGCCCTGACCTCTTTGGGGTGTAAGTGCCCCCACAATCTTGTTCCTGGAGTCTTCCCAGGGCCTCACATACAGTAGATAAGCAATGAATGTTGTGGGATCTGAGAGTCTACTCCTCTGTATATAGAGGCAGCAGTTGAAAGTTCAGAGAGGACAAGCCACTTGCTTAAGGTCACACAGCAAATAAGAATGTCAGCCAGGACCCAGCTCAGCTTACTGTGCCTGGTGCTCTTTAACTATTTCACTCACAGGGCTCAGCCAGACCCACACTCAGTATGACCTCTACCTCCAATCCCAATTTTAGAGCAGAGGAAGAAGTGGGGAGGAAGATGGAGGGGGATAAATTGTGGAGAGGAAGTATGAGAAATTCGTGGCTCTTTGGAACTCTCCTGTTCCCATCTGTCAGACCAGTAAAGTTGGACACCTAGTTCAGGGTCTCTGGACCTCCAGAACCCCCAAACCCCCATCCTGTCTTGTCTTTGCTTGTCTGAGCTGGAAAGGGTTAAGTTTTGTGCTTGGCTCCTGCCTTGCTGTGGACCATGGCTGGGACAGAACATCTGTCTGTTGCTATGGTTGCCGTACACTTGAAGGGGATGGCTGGATAATTATGGCAATGCCGCCGAGTGAGGGAGCCGATGCCCGGAATTGGCTCGGACCCTTGGAATTGGCTCGGACCCTTGCCCACATGATGCAGCAGCAGCCTCGGGTCCACGCTCCGGGCCCTGGAGGAGTCAGAGAGAACCTCTTTGGCCTTTGCACAATGAGCAGGCCTGGCTGCGGGGCCCTGGGGAAACCATGAGTCGGACAGACAGTGGTGGCCTTGGGCACCGGAGTGTGGGCAGCAAGCCTGCTGGCATGGGGGAGGAGAGCTCTGATAATTCCCTTGTGTTTCTGTGTGTCCTCCCCCTGGGGAGAAATCCTGCATTCTGTTCCTGGTCCTGTGAGTTCCTTGGAGCCCAGGGATAGCAAATGCTGACCGCCTCCATCCTGGTTTGATCCGCCTGCTTACTGAGTGACGGTGCCAGACCCTCAGGCTGTATGCATAGAGGACCCAGGTGTGTGTGGGACAGGGCTTGTGGCTCCACTCTGGCTCCTTGGATGACTTGTGTGCACCCCAAGCTGCTGGACATTGGTCTGTACCATGTGACAAGTTCTGAGAACAGGCGGAGGGGCTTGTTAGCCTGAGGTTCACACCCACAGATGACTCCCAAGTGGGGACTGAACTTCTGAAGTGTCCCAGGTCAGCACCTCCAGATGTGAGACAAGAAAACCTGTCCAGTCCCCAAGGTCACCCCTAAACTTTCTAGCTCTTCTCCATGGCACAGCCCCCTCCTCTGGGAGATTTCTTTCCTCTCCTCCCACCTGCCTCCCTCGACGACCTGTCACCACAGAGCCAGGCCCAAGTCAAGCAATCTTCTGCACATCTTCTCCCTGTAGCTGCAAGGAGGGACCGATGCCCGGGGAAGTCTGCCTTCAGGCATTCTCACCACTTGGGCACAGAGATTCTAGAGACCCAGATCAAGGAGTGATCTTCCTATCTTTCTCTGCTGGCAAGAAATCTAGCCTGGAGGTGCCAAGTGGGGCCACTCTAGGACTCCCTGAACTCCTTTTCTGACTCCCTGCCCTGCCTGCCCTTAAAGGTGACCTCTGAAGCCAAGAGAAATCCCAACTCCTCCTCGGCTCTGCACACGTGTTAACACACACTCACAGCTGCATCCACTCCGAATGCTCAGCCAGGCCCTGTATCTGATTCAGTAAAGCTCTGCCCTGAATCTGCCCATCCAGGGGCCCAGGGACATCTACCACCCGTGCACTCAGCTTGAATCACACACTATAGATTCAAGTCCCTTCTAGCTGCCAGCACTTCCCAGCGGCCTGAGATGGACAGGGCAGGGGCCACACTCACAAGGCACAGTTGAGGAAATAAGAGCACTCAGAGATTAGGGGACATTCAAGGACACACAGCTATGTCCCATGAGGGGCAGGCCCTGGTGCCTGGAACTGCCATACCTCACACAGAAGGCTGCCTGCCTGGTGTGGGATGGCTTTGGCCTTGATGGATGGTCACGGTCTGCACTCCTCAGAGCCTGGCAAACTGAATACTGGTCACCCCAGCTCAGGGGCTGCACAGTTGGGTCATACCGCTCAGTGTGGGCTCCAGGTAAGCTCTCAGCATGGTGTTGCTCCCAGAGTGTCTTGGTAGGTTGGAACCATTCTGTCTAAGTCAGGGGAGACACCAGGCCTGCCCAATTCCTACTCCTCAGGGACTATGGGCTGGGCAGGAAGGCCCAAGTCCTCTTTAAAGGGACAGGCTTCAGCCACAGCCCAACTCTACACACTGAAGGAGGTGCTGTGGGCATGAATCAGCATCCCAGGGCCTTTAGACCATTACAGATGCATGTCCCTTTTGTAGGCATGGGAGTGGGTGGGTAGGGACGAGACAGAATTATCTGCAATGAAGGACTGAAGCCCAGAAGCCAGTCCCCTCTCAGACGCAGGACCTCCTTGGGGATCCGCAGGAATCAGGAGTAGCTTTATGACACTTGCCAAAAGGCCGGCAGGCAGTAGAAGGCTCTAGGCTCTCTGATGCCGGACATGACCCTTCTGTTGAGCCTTGAGCCTATCTGGGTCTCTTGGGGTGACGGTCCAACCTCAGTGAAGTGTGAATGCCAACCCTACTGGGCTCCTTATGCCCCTGACAGTCCCCCATTTTGGGTCACTCTGTGAGGGCAGGATAAAGACTTGGGATATACATTATAGGGCTGGAGAGATTGCTCAGCTGTTAAGACCACATGCTGCTTTTGCAGAGGACATGGGTTCGGTTCTCAGCACCCACATGACAGCTCATAACTGCTGGACCAGGCCCTACCAGGTCTACCTTTACACCACCCACACCTTTCCAGTACTCCTGAAATACCACAGGCATTTATAGCTGGCTGCCACCATCTGTCCCTTACTGTGTGGACCTGTCCAGGTCCTGTCTGTCTCATTCCTCATTAAATCCCTGAAAGCCAGCACACAGGTAGACTTACAGTCAGGCACGGCGAATATTTGTTGACTGAATGAACAAATGAATAGATGGGTGCATGGGTAGATTGAAACAGAATCGGGAACCAGAAGGCGGAGGCTGAGGTGAAATGTGTTGTCCCTGGGTGACTTGATCCAGTGAAGGTAGAATCTAGGAGGAATCGGAAGGCAGGGAGAAGGAACCGTTGGGTGTCCAGGCAGAGGACTTTGGCACTGGCCTACGTGGGCTAGCACACACCTGCTATATCCAAGGATATAGGAAGGAGCCAGCAGGAGCCTGGAGCCAAAGCCTGGGGAGATAATGTAGTCTGTCTCAGCCTGTGGCTCTGGGAGTTCGTCCCTAGAGAGATGGGGGAACTTTCTCAGGGCTCTGGGCAGAGCAGTGGCTCAAACTGTTCTCTTCTAGAACAGTCTAAGCTTTGTGGGGCCCTGGATGCTTTGGTTCCCAGCGTCCCTGCTACCCTGGGCTACCAACTACTCTGTGTCTGACCTGCCAGCTCCCTCTCAGCCATGGCAATGCCTTGAAGTTGCTCATGTCCTCTCTCTACCTAGAACCTTCCTGTGGCTTCAAGAGGCCCTAGAGCCCTCGTGGCAGAATCCCACCCATCAACACTATCTCTCCTCAGCACCAAGAGCCCTCGGTCAAATGATTCCCTGTTTGGAGAGGTCATCTACACAAGGGAGGACAGAGTAAGGTCCCTGGCCTGTATACACTAGACTCCAGAAGTCTCCTTGGAGACAGCATCTTGCTGGTTTCTAGAAGAAGGGAATAAAAACCCCTATCCTGAAACCCCATTGAAGATGATACCCCAGCACTTCCGTCTCCCTGTCTTTCTGCACAGCCCCTCCAGCATCCAGGGCTTGTCTGTTGAGCTCATCAGTCTGATCCAGAATGAGCTTTGCAAAGGGAGGCTCTGGATTGGGTCTGCCCATACATAAACTTTCTCCATATTGACTGATCGATGCCCAAATCTCCCCCACGTTTGGATGTTTTCCAGGAAGACTGGGTCAGAAGGGTTGGTCACTGATCCAGGGACACTTAGCTACATCTGAACGAACATATCTGTGCATGTAGTACTGCCCAAACTGGAAGCTAGAGTTTCTGAGTATAAATTTGAGTTCACTGGACTCTATTCATGTCCCCTATAGGCTGAGGGACCAGGGCAGGTGCAAAGTATAGTAACTGAAGTACCTGGAGAAGTGTCTCACTGGGGCTTGGCCCTGGGCCTGTCGGACATGAAGCCGATGGGCAATCCTGTCTGCAGGCAGCTCTGAGAAGGAGTGGACTGCCCCGGAAGTGTGGCCGCTGGGTACGTCCTCAGTGACAAGGCTCTAGTAAAGTCCTAAGAAGCCCCAACCTGGGCAGTTTTTAGAAATCATGGCTCATTATGTCCCTGGGATATGTCCCTTAACTTCCAGTCTTGCAGATGCTCCTAAAAGATCAAAATTGGCTGAATTTTTCCCAATCAATGCCTTGGTTGGGGTAGGATGCTTGGAGAGAAACACATTGCCAACCCAGAGAATTCAGTTTTCCTGAAACTGTACATGTCAGAGTAAATTGTCAAGACATACTTTGGGGCTGCCAGGTGGTTAATAATTCAGTATGTTCTTCAGGACAATTCAGGATTTTAAGAATATTTCCTTGGGATTATTGTTCCAAATACTGTTAATGGCCAGGAGCCTTCTCAATGTGCTGGAGAGCTATTAATGGGCCAGCCTGGGTGGGGCTAGGGTGGAGTTAGAGGCCAGGAACCCACAACCCATAACTCCTTGTGGTGTTCAGGAAAAGCCCATCTCTCCAGAAAAAAAAAAAAGCCCACCACAGTTTTTTTTTTTTTTTTCATGGTTCCTAGAATGGAAGTGAGGACCTCAGAGCCCAAGGAGGGCAGATTCCAGCCCCAGACTACACAGCTAGGAACTGGGCGTCAAACAAGGTCTCAAGAATGGGATGCTTAAATGTCGATGACTATACGCTGACTTTGGACAAAGAGTACCCCTCCCCCCCACACACACACACACACATAAATTTCTTCATCCGTAGCATTATTTATTTGTTCAGAGAACAAATATTTACACAGTTTTTGTTTTATATCCTGAGATTGAAAGGCTGGGTTATGGCAAAATGGTAGGACATTTGTCTAGCGTAAGGGAGGCATCCAGTTTGATATCCAACATCTTCCCATACTTTTGCAGGCACATTCGAGTACATACACGCACACACACACACACACACACACACACACACACACACACAGGTGCTGGCATGGAACATTACCAAGACAGTCTGAGTGCTTATTCTATGGATTCCTAGCAAATACAACCCATCACAAACGGTAATTAGCACTACCAGGAAAAAGAAGACACAATAAAGAGACAGGTGGAAGGGTGGCTATTTGAGCCAAGATAATCACAGGAGTTTATCTGGCCAGGTGACAATTGAATAGAGCCCTGGGGTGGGCCTGTCTTGCAGTGCAAAGGCCCTGGGGTGGGCCTGTTCTGCAGTGCTGGAGAGCAACAGCCAGAGACCAGCAAGGGATGTGGGGGCTGGGTAGAGAGACGCTGTGGAAGGTGAGAGCCCAAGTCACAAAAGAATGACCTGGGGTGGGGTGCTGTGCGGGGCTGGGCTCTGTGGTGGCTGTTGTTTTGTTTCCTTTTGAAACAAAGTTTCTCTGTACAGCCCTGGTTGTCCTGGAACTCTCTCTGTAGACAAGGCTGGCCTCGACCTCACAGACATCTGCCTGGCTCTGCTTCCTGAGTGCCAGGACTAAGGGCATGGGCCTCTACGCTCAGTGTTTTCTTTTGTTTGTTTTGTTTTGTTTTCTTTAAGACCCCTTTAGGCTGAGGAGGTAGCTCAGTTGGTAGAGTATTTACTTAGCATGCTGAGAGCCTCGTGTTTTTTGTTGTCTGCACCACATCAGCTGGGCGTGGTAGCACACACCTGCAATCTTAGCCTTAAAGAGGTGGAGTCAGGAGAATCAGAGATTCAGAGTCATACCTGGCTACAGAGAAAGTCAGAGGCCAGCCTGAGCTGCATGGGAACTTGTCTCATGAATAAAATATGATGAAATGAGGAGACCCTTTAAACCTGGCTCAGCCGCGCATGCCTTTAACCCCAGTACTCGGGAGGCTGAAGTAATGAGTCCTTTTGTCTTTTTTTTTTTAAAGATTTATTTCATTTTTATTATGTGTATGAGTACACTGTAGCTGTACAGATGGCCGTGAGCCATCATGTGTGTGGCTGCTGGAAATTCAACTCAGGACCTCTGCTGGCCCCACTCGCTCCGGCCTGCAATTCACTGTAGCTGTCTTCAGACGCACCAATTACGGGTGGTTGTGAGCCACCATGTGGTTGCTAGGATCTGAACTCAGGACCTTCGGAAGAGCAGTCAGTGTTCTTACCACTGAGACATCTTGCCAGCCCTTTTTTTTTTTTTTTTTTTTTTTTGGTTTTTCAAAACAGAGTTTCTCTGTATAACCCTGGCTGTCCTGGAACTCACTCTGTTCACCAGGCTGGCCTCGAACTCAGAAATCTACCTGCCTCTGCCTCCCAAGTGCTGGGATTAAAGGCATGCACCACCACTGCCTGGCTCTCCTTTTGTCTTTTTAATATAAATTCTCCTGGAGACCAGATTGACTCACACCTAGTATGTAGCCAATGATGACTTTGAACTGTAGGTCCTTTGGCCTCTACCTTCCCGGTGCTGGGCGTCCAGTGGTGTACCATCCCCACTTTATGTGGTGTCGGGGACTGAACCAGGTTTTCAATCACGCTAAACAAGCACTCTGGCAACTGAACTACATCCTCAGTCCTATGGATTTCAGGTTTGAGTCATGGGCTGCACAGTGGGATCAAGGCTATCCTGAGCAATATAAAACCAACAACAGGTAAAGAAGGCTGGGGCCACTGTAGCTCAACTATAGAATGCTTGTGCCGAGCAGTGGTAGCTCATGCCTTTAATCCCAGCACTTGGGAGGCAGAGGCAGGTGGATTTCTGAGTTCGAGGCCAGCCTGGTCTACAAAGTGAGTTCCAGGACAGCCAGGGCTACACAGAAAAATCCTGTCTCGAAAAACAAAACAAAACAAAAGACAAAAACAAAAAATAGAATGCTTGCTTAGTAAGCTCGAGGCACTGAGTACAACCCACGGCACCATAAAACAAGCAAAGAAAACCCAGCAAAATAAAAAAGCAAAAAATAAAATATGCCTTTAAAATTCTCTAGGTATAACCAGTAAAGTTAAAAAAAAAAAATACTAAACAACAAAAACCCACCTCAGGGTAAAACTACCTGTATAATGAGTGAATGGGGTGTCATCTACTCCTCCCCTCCTCCCC
>JADRCD010097401.1:0-10932 GCA_019843815.1 Montemys delectorum | reverse complement strand
TTGTTCTTCCTGTGAGGCTGAAAGCTCCTTCAGCTCCTTTGGTCCTTTCTCTAGTTCCTCCATTGGAGACCTTGTGCTCAGTCCAATGGTTGGCTGAGAGCATCCACCTCTAAGAATGTCAGGCACTGGCACAACCTCTCAAAAGACAGCTATATCAGGCTCCTGTAAGCAAGCATTTGTTGGCATCCACAATAGTGTCCCGGTTTGGTGACTGTATATGGGATGGATCTCCAGGTGGGGCTGTCTCTGGATGGTCTTTCCTTGAGTCTCTGCTCCACACTTTGTCTCTGTATTTCCTCCCATGGGTATTTTGCTCCACCTTCTAAGAAGGACTAAAGTATCTATATTGTAGTCTTCCTTCTTCATGATCTTCATTTGGCCTGTGAATTGTATCTTGGGTATTCCGAGCTAATATCTACTTATCAGTCAGTGTATACCATGTGTGTTCTTTTGTGATTGGGTTACCTCACTCAGGATGATATTTTCTAGTTCCATTCATTTGCCTAAGAATTTCATGAATTCGTTGTTTCTAGTGGCTGAGTAGTATTCCATTGTGTAAATGTACCACATTTTCTGTATCCGTTCCTCTGTTGAGGGACATCTGGGTTCTTTCCACCTTCTGGCTATTATAAATAAGGCTGCTATGAACATAGTGGAGCAACTATCCTTATTATATGTTGGAGCATCTTCTGGGTATATGCTCAGGAGTGGTATTGCTGGGTCCTCAGGTAGCGTTATGTCCAATTTTCTGAAGAACTGCCAAACTGATTTCCAGAATAGTTGTACCAGCTTGCAATCCCATCAACAATGGAGGAGTGTTCCTCTTTCTCCACATCCTTGCCAACATTTGCTCTCACCTGAGTTTTTGATCTTAGCCATTCTGATTGGTGTAAGGTAGAATCTCAGGGTTGTTTTGATTTGCATTTCCCTGATGACTAAGGATGTTGAGCATTTCCTTAGGTGCTTCTCAGCCATTCAGTATTCCTCAGTTGAGAATTCTTTGTTTAGCTCTATACACCATTTTTTAATAGGGTTATTTGGTTCTCTGGGTCTTAATTCTTGAGTTCTTTGTATATATTGGATATTAGCCCTCTATCAGATATAGGATTGTTAAAGATCTTTTCCCAATCTGTTGCTTGTCATTTTGTCCTATTGACAATGTCCTTTGCCTTACAGAAGCTTTGTAATTTATGAGGTCCCATTTGTCAATTCTTGATCTTAGAGCATAAGTTATTGGTGTTCTGTTCAAAAAATTTTCCCTTGTGCCCATCTGACCAAGGCTCTTCCCCACTTTCTTTTCTATTAGTTTCAGTGTATCTGGTTTTATGTGAAGGTTCTTGATCCACTTGGACTTGAGCTTTGTACAAGGAGATAAGAATGGATTGATTTGCATTCTTCTGCATGGTGACTGCCAGTTGAACCAGCACCATTTGTTGAAAATGCTGTCTTTTTTCCACTGCATCGTTTTAGCTCCTTTGTGAAAGATCAAGTGACCATAGGTGTGTGGGTTCATTTCTGGGTCTTCAATTCTATTCCATTGATCTATCTGCCTGTCACTGTACCAATACCATGCAGTTTTTATCACTATTGCTCTGTAGTACAGCTCGAGGTCCGGGCTGATTTTCCCCAGAACTTCTTTTATTGTTGAGAATGGCTTTCACTATCCTAGGTTTTTTGTTATTCCAGATGAATTTGAGAATTGCTCTTTCTAACTCTATGAAGAATTGAGAATTCTGATAGGGATTGTATTGAATTTGTAGATTGCCTTCAGCAAGATGGCAATTTTTACTATATTAATCCTGCCACTCCATGAGCATGGGAGATCTTTCCATCTTCTGAGGTCTTCTTCAATTTCTTTCTTCAGAGGCTTGAAGTTCTTGTCATACAGATCTTTCACTTGTTTGGTTAGAGTCACACCAAGATATTTTATATTGTTTGTAACTATTGTGAAGAGTGTTGTTTCCCTAATTTCTTTCCTCAGCCTGTTTATCATATATGGTGAATGATTGTTTTGATGTGTTCTTGGATTCAGTTGGCAAGAATTTTATTGAGTATTTTTGCATCTGTGTTCATAAGAGAGATTGGTCTGAAGTTCTCTTTCTTTGTTGGGTCTTTGTGTGGTTTAGGTATCAACATAACTGTGGTTTCATAGAACAAATTGGGTAGTGTTCCTTCTGTTTTTATTTTCTGGAGTGGTTTGAAGAGTATTGGTATTGTCTTCTTTGAAGGTCTGAGAGAATTCTGCACTAAAACTATCTGGTCCTGAGATTTTTTTGGTTGGGAGACTTCTAATGACTGTTTCTATTTCTTTAGGGATTAAGAGACTGTTTAAATGGTTTATCTGATCCTACTTTAACTTTGGTATTTGGTATCTGTCTAGAAAATTATCCATTTCATCCAGGTTTTCCAGTTGTGTTGAGTATAGGCTTTTGTAGTAGGATCTGATTATTTTTTGAATTTCCTCAGTTTCTTTTGTTATATCTCCCTTATCATTTCTGATTTTGTTAATGATTTTGTTAACTTTCACTGTGCCCTCTGATTAGTCTGACTAAGGCTTTAGCTATCTTGTTGGTTTTCTCAAAGAGCCAGCTCCTGGTTTTGTTGATTCTTTGTATAGTTCTTTTTGTTTCTACTTGGTTAATTTCAGCCCTGAGTTTGATTATTCCCTACCTTCTACTCCTCTTGGGTCTATTTGCTTCTTTTTGCTCTAGAGCTTTCAGGTATGCTTTTGAACTGCTAGTGTATGCTCTCTCCAGTTTATTTTGGAGGCACTCAGAGCTATGAGTTTTCCTCTTAGCACTGCTTTCATTGTGTCCCTTAAGTTTGGGTATGTTGTGCCTTTATTTTCATTAAATTCTAAAAAGTATTTAATTTCTTTCTTTATTTCTTCTTTGACTAAGTTATCATTGAGTAGAGCGTTGTTTAGCTTCCATGTGTATGTGGGTTTTCTGTTGTTTTTGTTGCTATTGAAGACTAGCCTTCATCTGTAGTGATCTGATAGGAGGCATGAGATTATTTCAATCTTTTTATATCTGTTGAGATCTGATTTGTGACCGATTATATGGTCTTTTTTGGAGAAGGTACCATGAGGTGCTGAGAATAAGGTATATTCTTTTGATTTAGGATGAAATGGTCTGTAGATATCTGTTAAATCCATTTGGTCCAAAACTTCTGTTAGTTTCATTGTGTTTCTGTTTGTGTTTCCATGATGTGTCCATTAATGAGAGTGGAGTGTTGAAGTCTCCCACTATTATTGTGTGAGGGGCAATGTGTACTTCTGGCTTTAGTAAAGTTTCTTTTATGAATGTGAGTGCCCTTGAATTTGGAGTATAGATGTTCAAAGTTCTTCTTGGTAGATTTTTCCTTGGATGAGTATGAAGTGTCCCTTCTTATCTTTTTTTTGATGACTTTTGATTGAAAGTTGATTTTATCTGCTATTAGAATGGCTACTCCATCTTGTTTCTTGGGACCATTTGCTTGGAAAATTGTTTTCCAGACCTTTACTCTGAGGTAGTATTTGTCTTTGACACTCAGGTGCATTTCTAGTATGCAGCAAAATGCTGGGTCCTGTTTACGTATCCAGTCTAGTAGTCTATGTCTTTTTATTGGGGAATTGAGTCCATTGATGTTAAGAGATATTAAGGAATAGTGATTGTTGCTCCCTGTTATTTTTGATGTTATTTTTTTTGTTTGTGTGATTATCTTCTTTGGGGTTTGTTGAAATACTACTTTCTTGCTTTTTCTAGGGTGTAATTTCCCTCCTTGTGTTGGTGTTTTCCATCTATTATCCTTTGTAGGGCTGGATTTGTGGAAAGATATTGTGTAAATTTGGTTTTGTCATGAAATATCTCGGCTTCACCATCTATGGTAATTGAGAGTTTTGCTGGGTATAGTAGCCTGGGCTGGCATTTGTGTTCTCTTAGAGGTCTGTATGACATCTGCCCAGGATCTTCTAGCTTTCATAGTCTCTGGTGAGAAGTTTGGTGTAATTGTGATAGTCCTGCCTTTATATGTTACTTGACCTTTTTCCTTTACTGCTTTTAAAATTCTTCCTTTGTTTAGTACATTTGGTGTTTTGATTATTATGTGTTGGGAGGAATTTCTTTTCTGGTCCAATTTATTTGGAGTTCTGTAGGCTTCTTTTATGTTCATGGGTATCTCTTTCTTTAGGTTAGGGATGTTTTCTTTTATAATTTTGTTGAAGATATTTACTGGGACTTTAAGTTTTCTATACCTATTTCTTTCTTTAAGGGAGTTATTTATGTCCTTCTTAAAGTCCTCTATCATCATCATGAGATGTGATTTTTAAATCAGCAGAAGGATCCTGTCCCCACAACCAAGCTGATCCTTGGTTCCTGTGTCCTGATGGCTCTGGGAGGGTCCCTCTTGAGCCAGGAATTTGAAGAGAAATGGTGGTCTTACCTGTGCAGGTATGTAGGCACTCCTGGGAAACCATCTCTCTCCTGGCAGTATTCGTGTATGTAGTTCTGTGGCATAGCTTCAGCTCTGGGTGCAGACAGGGACTGGAAGACTCCTGTCCCAGGCTGCCCCTTGGTTCCTGTGTCCTTAGGGTTCTGAATGGGTTCCTCTGAGCAGCAGTGATGGTCCTACCTGCACACACAGGCCTATCCATACTCCTGGGAGGCTTGCTTCCTCTTGGTACTATTTGGATATGAAGCCCTGTGGCAGATAGAAACTGGAAGGCTCTCCTATTCTCTCTTTTATGAAGGCTATAAGCTTATTCAGTATGCAGGGTTCAAAGGTCAGCAGTAGCAGGAGAACAATTAGGGGTCCTAACAAGGTGGAGATGAGAGTGGTTAACCAAGGGGAGGGTTTAAACCAAGACTTGAACCTGTCCTGACACTGTTCTCTTTCTCTACTCTGCTTGGCTAGTCCTTCTCTCACCTTGGCCATTGCATCCTTAACTACCCCGGGAATGGTCTCCAGTATGTGCTTCCCAATGTTTCACACCCCCATGTAGCACAGAAAAAGTGGTTGCCCTCCCCCTCACTGGTGGGCCTGCCTCTCTCATCTCTGGGGCACACATATATGTGGGTTTCTCGAAGGACATTCTTCAACTTTGGGTGTCCACAGCCTAAGTCCCACTCCCTAACGCCGTTTCTGGGACACTGTTTAGGTTTGTAAGTCCCTTGTCCCCCACATTGGGTTAATCCTTCCCACTGTGTCTCTAGGATGGGGATAACCCAGGAGTCAAGGCATGCTGTTAACTTACAGAGATCAAAGACAAGATCCTGCCACCAGGTATAAGGTGGGTGATCCTCTGTAGTGGACCAAGCTATATTCCCAGTGGCTGAGAGTACTTGCTAAGTCACTTTGGTAGGCTCAGCACCTGAAGTAAGATACACCATAGCTATCTCATAGTTTCTCTGGCCTTGCAGAAGGGCAGGTGATCTTGAGCTTGAGGGGGTTGCTCAAGTGTCTGGCTGCTATCCTGTTGGTGTCAGGTGCAGGTGCTGGTCTGACATGAGTTACATGAACCCAGGCAGTTACTCCATCCGCTTTAATAGAGGTAAGGTGGTCAATAACACCAGGAATGGCCCTTTCTACTTTGCTTCCAAGTTTTCAGCATGATGCCTCCTAACATGTATCCAATCTCCAACTTGGTATTCCTGTGGAACCTCTGGGGTTCCTGCATTACATAGAGCACTATGTTTAAGCCACAACTCCTCGTGGCTGATTTGGACAGCTTGTAATTGAGCTATAAGATCCTTGTCAGCCTGAAAAGTCACTTTGGGGGGTGGAAGGTGCCTCAAGAGCCAGGTTCAAGGGAGTGGGAATCCCATACAGGATCTCAAAAGGGGTCAGCTTAAATGGTAGTGGGTGTTCTGGGCTTAGAACAGGGCTAGGAAAAGGAGTACCTCCCAGTCAGCACCAGTCTCCAAGGACAATTTAGTTAATGCCTCTTTTAGGGTTCTATTCATTCTCTTCACCTGCCCTGAGCTTTGGGGATGGTACACACAATGGAGCTTCCAATTAGTCTCCAATGTCTCTGCTAGTCCCTGACTTACCTTAGAGATACAAGCAGGACCATTGTCCAATTACCTTGGCTGCTCTGAACCTTAGAAAAATTTCCTCTAACATCTTCTTGGCTACCATGAGAGCTGTTTCCTGCTTGGTGAGGAAAGCCTTAACCCATCCAGAGAAAGTATCCACATACACTAGAAGGTATTTCTAACCCTATTTTCCTGGCTTAACTTCTATAAAATGGAGCTCCCAATATACTCCAGGTCGTTCTCCCCTAGGTCTTTTGCCCTGTTTACTCTTGGCCTCATAAGCATTCACCTGCTGGCATACCTTACACTGTTCTACTATCTCTCTGGCCCAAACCTGAGGTCTATCATATATACTTTAGATCCTTTAACTGTTTGGACAAGCTTTTTATCCCCTAAATGAGTCCATCTGTGCATTTGGCCTAGTAAGTCTTTTGCCTGTTTTCTGGGGAGTATAGTTTTTCCTTCTTGTGTGCACCATTGTCCTTCCTTCTCTAGGTGCTAGTTGGTAGGGTGGTTGGCAATCTGAGTGCTTTCTTCTTCTGTATATTTCAAGTGAGGCCATCCCTTAGTCCCGTCCCACTCCCCAGTGCGTGTCTCTGGCAGGCCCATAACTGGAATATGCTCCTGCATAGCCACTTCTCAAGCTACTTGATTTACCCAGTTATTGCCCTGGGCCACGGAATCTCTTCCCTTCTGATGAATAATACTCACAGTTGTTGCCTTCATCAGGGCATCCAAGAGATCTAAGATTTCCTGCTTGTTTTTTACTTCGTTTCCCTCTCATGTGAGCAGTTCCCTCTCTTGGTATATAGCCCCATGGACGTGAGCTGTGACAAAGGCATACCTGCTATCTGTGTAGATGCTAATTTTCTTGCTGGCCCCAAGTTCTAAAGCTTTGGTGAGGGCAATTAGCTCTGCTTTCTGCACTGGTGTGCCAGGGGTAGAGGTTCATCCCAGATGACGTTTGGGCCGTCCACCATGGCAGCACCCACTCGTCTCTGACCTTCATGGAGAAAACTACTCCCATCTGTAAACCAGGTAGCCTTGGCTCCAAGCAGGGGTCAGTCAGACAGGTCTTTCCATTCAAAGGCTAATATTCTTGACTTTGGGGTACCAAGGGGGAGGCAGAAGAAAGCATCTTTCAAGTCTAAGACCATGTACCAGATTCTGGAAGGTGGTAAAGAACTCAACCAGATGTAGGGGTTAGGCACAGTAGGGTGAATGTCAGCCACTCAGCAGTTTACCTCTCATAAATCCTAGACTGGGTGGTAATCACTAGTGCCTGGCTTCTTAACTGGCAGGAGCAGTGTATTCCAGGCCGAATGGCACTTATACAACAACCCAAACTGGAAGAACCTGGAGATGTGTGGCTTAATTCTTTCTCCTGCCTCTCAAGACATAGGGTATTGTCTGAGAGACACTGAGGTGACCTGCGCCTTAAGTTCTACCATCACAGAGGGATGACATTTTGCTTTGCCCATTCCTGACACTTCTTCCCAGGCTGATGAGAATATTTCCAACCACCAAGTCAAGTCCTAGTTCTGAATAAAGGTGTTTTCAAATAATTTATACTTATTATCTAGTCTGGTAGTCAGAATGAGTATGGGCTCTCCTTTTGGGCCAGTTAGTTGTGGTCCATCAGGCAGAAAGTATATCTGGGACTCCATCTTGGAGAATAAGTCTCTCCCCAACAGAGGGTAGGGACAGTCTGGGATGACCATAAATGAATGGGACACCTAGCCTATCCCTAGGTCCACTATTCCTTGGGTAGTCCATGAATACATGTTAGTGCCAGTGGCTCCTTGGACCCAAGATTTTTTTTCTTGGAAACGGGGTCATCGGCTTGGAGGAGGACCAAGTGTTGAGCCCCTGTGTCCACCAAGAACTGAGTGGGTTTCCCCTCCAATCTCAGAGTTAACATGGGTCCAGAAAAGGGGTTTGAACCCCAGCTACCCTAATCACTGTCTTTACCCAGGGCTAATACCTTCGCTGTTTGAAGGTGCTTTTCCCAAGGCCTGGGATTTCCCACCCCTGGCTTCCATTTGTTGGGGCACCCTTGGGCCCAGTGGCCCTTCTCCTTGCAATCTGTGTACTGGTTCTTTTCAAGGGGTTTTCTGTCTCTCTTTGGTTGGAGTCTCCTTTCTCTGCTTTCCCTAACTAGTGTAGCCAAGAGTCTCAGTAAATTCCTTTCCTGTCACTTTTCTTTTTTTTTTTCATCTCCTTCCTTTCTCTTTCTTTACACCTTCTCCTCCTCTGTCTCCCTGTTGTAATAGACTTTCTCAGCAACCTACACTAAATCCCTCAACAACTTATCCTCTAGCCTCTGAAGCTTTTTCCCAATATCTCTACTAGCCTGGTCTATAAAAGCCATAGTCACAGTAGCTTTGTGATCCTCACTGCTGGGGTCATAGGGTGTATACTGACAGAGTGCCTCCATTAGTCACTCTAGAAAGGCTGTGGATGACTAATCTAGTCCCTGCTTAACCTCACCTACCTTGGTCAAATTTGTGGGCTGTCACATGGCCCCCTTGAGACTTGCCAACAGAGCCTGGTGGTAGACTTTCAGGTGTCCCTTACCTTCTGCTACATTAAAATCCCAGTCAGGTCTGAGTCAGGGGAAACCCACTGTCAGTGACAGCCTGGTCAATCGATGGTGCCCAGTATCTGAGGGAACATCTTTTCTGGCTTCCTGCACTATCCTCTCTCATCTTTGGTCATAATCTTTTGAGGGCTACTCCTATGGTTTATCTTTGCTATTGTGTTGCTCATGTGCTGAGATGGCTAGGCTGACTCCATGACAGGCTTCAAATTGACAATTGAGGACTAAGCAAGTCCAGGCAAGTCCAGGCCTCAGAAGCTGCCCTGCCACCTGGCCTGAAGCAAGGAAAATGGCTCAACAGCAGTTTCTGTTCTTCCCCAGCAATGGTTTCCAGGCCCCCACACCCTGGTTATGGAATGTCCCTAGAGATAGAGTGAGATAAAGGTCACCTACTCCAGAATCCCCTAGTGTGCTTTAAATCAGGTCTGCCAGCTCACTTGGTTGTCTCCCTGTTTTGGTAATGGTAGACCCCAGCATGCTAGACTTCTGTAGAATAAAACGCTTTTTAGATTTGCATACTATTTGAGTCCGGGGTATCATTCTTTGGTGAATCATGGACCCTTACATTTGGAGGTTCATCCTGGAATTCACTGGAGACCCCCTGACCCAAATCGTGGAGGAAGTCTGGGCATCTGACTGTCTTTTGCCTTGTCCATCTCTGTGTTTCTATTTTGGATTCAATCCGGAAGCTGAGAGAGACACAGCAGATGCACGCTCCCAACCTCCTATCAGAAGCTGGATAACTTGCTAGTTCTCAACTGGATTCTGAACTGGCTCTGGGTCTATAGGCCTCCCATATACAGGTAGGAAGACCGTCTGAGACAGCCTTTTGGTTTTGTTTTCCTGGGAATGTCTTTCTATGTCTGTCTGTGTGTATTCTGTCTGTTCTTTCTGTCTTCTTATACACATTTTCCTTGATTCCTAGGATGGAACAGGCACGAAGCACCCCACTGGGCTTGTCCTGAACCATTGTAAGGACTTTTTCCAAGTTGCAGAAGACTTGGGTCGGGTTGTTCATCCCAGCAAACTAACCATCTTTTGCAGGAATGAGTGGCTCACCTATGAAGTAGGATGACCTGAGGAGGGGACTTTCCATCTCCGTATCATTTATAGGGTGAAGGTTTAGTGCCATATACAACCATGTGGCAATACCTGGTCGAGAAGCCCCTGTTTGGATGAGACCATTTATTGTCACAGGCCTTGCCACTCCCCACCCTTCTTCCTCTAAAGGAGGCCAGCCTCAGCCCCCTGCCTTCCTCCCCCTTTCTGCTCCCCAGAAGGATCCCTGCTTCCCCTCTTTATGTTCCTGTTCCTGCTGCCACTGTCCCTGCCCAGCCAGCACAGGCAGAGGGAGGAGCAGCCCTACTCCCCTGACTCTCCTGACTCCACTAGAAGTCTACCAGACACACACAGGTTTGTACCGCCCAGAGGGCCAACTCTACGGCCTTACCCCTCTGGACTATGAGACCCCCAGATGCTCAGGGGAGGTGGTTCATGACATATGTGTCCTTTGGATCCTCGGGTTGTATGGCAGACTTAGGGTTGGTCACACTTATTTTGCATTGTCTGTAGCATCTCTGGAATAACCTGTTGGTCAAGTTTTTATTTGAGTAAGTGGTTACTTTATTTGATTTCTTTTGTTTTGTTTCTTTGCTCTTGGAAGCCATTACATTTCCCTAGCATCGCACACTTTCAGTCTTCCAGTGCTGTACATAGGGATGAATCCTTTTCCTGCCTACATTTTATGGTGTGCCTAGAATCCGCTGGAGATAACCATATCAAACTTGTTTCAATTTCACTAAGGGTTAAAACGCCACTATGACTCAGCTCCTCACCCCGTGATACACACCTTCAAGGTCCTTTTGTTTGTTCATTTGTATTTATCTTTAAATATTCAAACCAATATCTGACCACATCCTTCCGCTGAATAGAGGCAAAGTTCACTGAATCATTTCGGTGTGTGCTTTATTGCCATAGTTCTGTGCAGAGTCATCAAGTTGTAAAAGTAACTTTGATTGTTGTCTGGAGGTTTACTGCCTCCATCTGCTAACCTAGGCCTGGAAGCTTCTAGCCTGTGTACAATCTAATCTAGGCCTAGAGTGTTTCCAGCCTCTGAGACTTACTGATAGTTGATTCAATTCAGCTGCTCTGGTTCAAACTCCCCTTCGAGCTGATTGATTCAATCTGGCTTTTCTTAGCTTTTCCTGAATTGTTCTGGTTGGCCTCACGCTAACTTTGGTAATATGTTCTAATCTGGCTCCTTCTCTGGCTTCTTCTATCTTCACCCTTTTCTAACTTGTTCTCTCTCTCTCTCTCTCT
>JADRCD010097397.1:0-48542 GCA_019843815.1 Montemys delectorum | reverse complement strand
GGGGGGAAGTGGGCCAGAAAGGGTCATCTGAATGGATTTAGGGGAGCAAAGTTGAAATATAGGTTTTAAAAAGTAATAAACAGAGGAGTGGGGTGATTAGCCATGTGGAGGTTAGCAAGTGGCCCAGCCACTTAGCTTTATAAGGTATATCAAAATATAAAGGCTGTGTGTGTGTGTGTGTGTGTGTGTGTGATTCAGGAATAAAAAGCATTGGGGAAGGTAGTATGAACATGCTGCCCTGACAGGATTGATTTGAGTAGCAACCATTAGGAACTACTACAATATGGATATTTTTATTTGAAAAGGCATCTCATACTATATTAAAATATTTTGGGGAATATACAAAAAGTGATACTGGAATTGTAAAGCTAGATCCAAATGTTGCTAAAATTAGCACAATTAAAGCATAAAATGTTATCCAAATATTATGGTTCCTATTTTGATTTTGTTTTGCTAGGAAAAATAAAACTGTACACATAGATTAAATGAAGTAATATGTATGCTTTTTGTTTCTTCCTTACATTATATTTTTCTACAGAAAACACAATATTGTTGTTTCAAGTGTTGGGAATCAAAAATATAAAAAAGTCAGACTTACGTAGAGGAAAAATATATAGCACAGATGGCTGGCATCAGAAAATCCAAAATTAAATAAATAAATAAATAAATAAATAAATAAATGTACATCCAGTTAAACCAGTATTTCATAAGAATCTCTGAGTATGGTCAAAGGAAATTATGACAAAATCATTCACAAAGATCCTTCCCTTTAATAGAGCTCTTTTATACTCTATTCAAATCTTAGCTTGCTCAGTAGATATAACATTTGAATTATAAAACAATTTTTGTCTGTTTTTCTAAAACTAAATATTTCAATGTAATAATTTTGATAGTTGCTAACCATTCCTTACAAATATGAAAATGATAGATATTTTAGTCTCTGGCTCATGATGTTATCTTTTCTATGGTTTCCGTGCTGTGTCAGTGAAGATTTCAGAAGAAGAAGCAGGAGAAGGAAGAGGAGTAGTAAGAGGAGGAGAAGGAGGAAGAGGAGGAGGAGGAGGAGGAGGAGGAGGAGGAGGAGGAGGAGGAGGAAGAGGAGGAGGAGAAGGAGAAGCAACCAATCACCATAGGCATGATTGTATATTCTCTTCACTAATCACTTATACTTTAAGATGGCATGGGAGGGGGGAGGCAACAGGGGTTTCTTCTTGTAGTTTTTGTTTGTATGTTTGTTAGTTTTTTGGAGGGGAAACTGGGAAAGGAGAAATTTACATGCAAATAAAGAAAATATCTAATAAAAAAAAGATGTATGTGCCATATTGTCTATTAGTTTTCATTGCATATCAATCACACTGAACTGATAGCCTTTCAGTACTGGCAAAGTATTTTACATTGCTCACATAGAAAGGCCTTCTGTTGGAATGTGAAACATCTGGTCTCTAATCATTCTTGTGCTTACCTTGGTACATTATTTAAACTCCTAATTAGTGACTGAGTGATCTGAAACTTACAAAGTTACGCATATGTCTTTGTATATCACTCTCACTTTTGAAAATTGAAATACAACTTCCTCAGTCAAAAGTAAAACCAATCATCTTTATCAAAAAATTAACATGGTGAGTAGAAGTGCTATCTTTTGCTACTCATAGAATAAGCTGATTATACTAATAACTTAAAACTTAATTTTTATCATATCATAGAAAGTGCATAATGTTTCTAATTTATAAATAAAATAATCTTTAATTTTACAGATATGAAAATTATGAATGCTACTATATAAATATGAAATAAAAGAATATTTCCAGGCATTAGTATTTTGCTACATGTTGAATCTTTCTTAACCAGTTTTCCTTGACATCTTTGTAGTTGATTTTGTTGCAGTTGTTGTTTTATTTACATATTTCATAAATATCTTTGCTTTCAGACTTATAAAATAATTAGTAGTAAAACTACATTGTATGCTTAAGACTGAAAATTAATAGGAGACTTGTAGAATATAATGAAGAATATCATGTTTTCTATTTTTTTATACTACCAAAAGGATATTAACACAGTCTTGATTGTTAATAAAGATTTTCTGCTTTTACATGTATATAGTTTGTTAGTTTATGTCAAATTTGATATATAGATGGATGTAGATATACAGATAATATATATTTAATATATATTTATATAATACATATTAATATATTATATGTGTGTATATTCTGACAACATGATAGTGATAAAATATTTCTTGTTTTAGAATAAAACAAGTCCAAAAAGTTTTGTAGATAGTACTAAATTTTAGTGTTATGTCATATTTCAGTATATATAATCTACAGTTACATATGTTTATAAAACATCATCTTTATTGTTCATTACTGACGATTTCCATGTGATAAATACTTAAGTTAGATAAATATTTATATTTCTTACATTTATAATTTCTGATATTCATTTAAAAATAAACTTGTTACATGCTGTCAAATGAAAGAATATGATGTAAGTATAAATATAGGAACCTATAGCATCCTGTATTTCTAGTAATCAATCACATATTTTCCTTATTAGAAATATTGTCTAATTTTTAAAGTAAAGTCATATAACTAAAATGTGGAAACAGAGTATGAATATAATATTATCATTTTTTTTCAAGAAAATGTAATTAAAATTTCAATTCACCAGTACAACTTCATCACACAAACCAAGTTGCTTGGTTTCACTGACCTTAGCTATAGGAGCTGTTTAATCAGGTTGTGACACTCAATGACCATGATCTCCATATTGAAGAATATTAAAATAATTACACAATTGTATGAACCTTTACTGTATATAATGTTTGTTTTATAAGTGATAATATCACTTCCCCAAGAGAAATAGGAAAGAAAAATTCTGTGCTGTCTGAAGACAGCTACAGTGTACTTGTGGTAAATAAATAATAAATAAATATTAAAAAAGAAAAGAAAAGAAAAGAAAAATTTCCTTGGTTTATTTACATCAAGAGAATGGAGTATACAGATGTTCTCTATTGATTTCAATACAAACCAAACAATAGGAGAACTCTCCCTTTCTAACTTACTATTTTAAACTGATACATTACACAAGTTTTTATGCAAGATATCATGTAAAGATTGTCATGGCTCTAATTATACTTTCATTACTCATTAACAAATTCCATGAAATCAATGTGTTTTCAGAGACAACATTAAATATAACAAGTTCTCTTAGAAATTCTTGGATTTAATTACCCAGAGAAATGAATTTACAGTCATGCTCTTAGTGACTGTATCGAAAGAATTACCAAGGCAAATGCGCACAATATAAGCCTCCTTTGTAATATCTTGCTTCAGATTACATTCCTAAGGGAATACTTATGAAAATGCCTGTGGATTATGTTTATTTATACTGAAGCATATCAGTATTAAAATAATCACACCGCTAGTTAAGCTCACAAATTCTGCCCTTGCATATTTATGCAGGAACTCTAGAACAGTAGATGAACCTAAAAATAAATCAATAATGTAGTATCTTAGAAATAACTGAACTCACAAATATATGATAACTTGTCTTGAATATGTGAACTATATTTTTATCTTGACATTTCTGAATTTAGTGAGGGTGACTACAAATGATGTTGCTGGTAATACTGAGACTCTCTGTTACAGTGCATAAATTCAGCATTTTGGAGTTTATTGAGAAGTGGTCTATAATTTTCTAGGTGATATAGGTCATTATCAATCTTTAATCTACTATCAAAATTATTAATGAGTATCATACATTACTATGTTGTCCCTTATATTATTGCATTGAATAATCATATTCACAAAAAACCAGTTATTGCATATAAAAATTAAGAATATAATATAATTTGCATGCCAACTAACTACAGATATTAAGCATCAAGGGTCTGCATACTTTATCTCCTGAAGAATCCTTGTATTATGTCAGTACCAGTGCTCATTATGAATATCATAATCTCCATATAAATATTTACAATTACATACACATAAACATACTATGCATAAATTTATAATGTATGTATTTAATAATTATTCCAAGATAGAGGAAAGAATTTGATGCAAATATTTTTATGATGTACAAATATGATTTCTTCCTTGTTTTTACTTAAAAGAAAATAGAAAAGTACTAGAGATGTAGACTATAGTAAGACTCTAACACTGCAGCTAGGTTTAGTAGCATAGACTTATAATTACAGTATTTGTCAGGGTGGGGCATAATGATAACACTAAATACAAGGAATACTCGGGCTACTGAGCAAGACCTAGTCTCAAAAAACAAACAAGCAAATAAAATAGTCCCATTCCAAAAATAAGGGAAATTAGTAACATTATTTTTAACTTTTTATTAATTTTCTATGGGACAGTATGGGGCAACGGTCTGCTCAGGTAACTTAGGCTCAGTAGAGTATTTGGCTTTGAGCCCTGGAGCCTGAGGGCAATTTCTGGTTGCAGGGAGGGAAAAGCTTGGCCACATATCCTGAGTCTTTGGTTCCTGTTTCAGTCACAACCCCTTACAGTTGCACCCCCGCAGGAGATGTGTGCTCTATCAGGCAGACAATGCCCCAAACTCCCAGCATTCTAGCTTGACCCTATCCCCAGTCATCTCACCACAGTACAGGCAGGCATGCCATGCCCCATACAATAAAAGGGGCAGTTTGTCCTCTCCTTTTTCTCTTGCTCTCTTGCTCTTCCCCTCTCTCTTGCTCTTTGTCTGTGCTCTCTCTCCTTTTGCTCTCTCTCCCCTTTCTTTGCTGCTCTTTGTTCTCTTCTCTTGCTTTCTTCCTCCCCCCCCCCCCTCTCTCTCTCTCTCTCTCTCTCTCTCTCTCTCTCTCTCTCTCTCTCTTTCCTTTCTCTCCTTTCCTTCTTTCTACTAGACCAGCCTATTTTCTCCTTCCTACAATAAAATATCTCATTTATACATTGCCTCCTTTTTAAGTAACGCGCCATGTAGACGCAGGACTCAGTACCAGGCAGAAAGAGAGCCATTGGCCTCAGCTGAGGCCCCCGCTTTTGATACAATAATTTTCCTTAAAGATTCTTCATTCAAAAAAAGAGTATGAAGGGCCCAACTGATGTTAAATCACCCCAAAGACTGTCTATGGATTCTGACAGAAAAAAAGCTAATGTTATGAAGAATTTTAGGATTTATATAAGTTAGGAAATTATGTTTGAATCTACATATTATTGAGATTATTAATCAGTGACTTTTGGGTAATATTAGAACAAAAGAGAAATTTTGTTCTACCTCTTTTAATTCATGATTCAAAGAAGTTATTTATATAAATTTTTCTTTCTCTCTGACCTTGTACAGTTGTTCTTTTGTATCCTGTGAGACAATTATAACATAACAAATAATGGCTCTTTGTAAGCACCCATCAGCTTAGGCGAGTCTCTGATCATCAAACTGTGAGTCATTTAAATACTGTACCCACCTTATAAACCTTTCCCTAAGTGTTTGATACATTAATTTAATTGCAAAAGTATGAGGTTATGTGTACATAAAATTGTAGAATCTAAGATTGAGAAAAATGGCAACCTCGGGAGATAGGTAGTTAGGGTCACCCGCCAGAATACACCAGAGACCTGGGAGGTGAGAGACTCTCAGGAATCAAAAGGAGGGAGTTTAGATGAGATATTCTACAATGGGGAGAGGGAACTTGTAGAGCCCACCTCCAGCAGAAAGTCAGGGCATCAAGTGAGGGATAGGCTGCCTTCCTACAGTCAAAACTCTGACCCATAATTATTCCTGTCTGAAAGAACTTTAGAGATGGAAATGGAGAAGAACCTGAGGAAAAGAAGGTCCAGTGATGCCACAGACCGGGGTTTCTTGCGTGTTCCCCGGGATGATGGGTCCTGGCCAAGTGTGCACGGGATTCGGCTGGGTCGGAAATCAGACTCAACACACGAAGTGTGTTATTTAAATATATTTCTTAAAAATTAGGCATGAGACTCTTACAATCATTGCAAAAGAGATATAAAAAAATCTGGCAGCTCAGTAGTCCAGGTACATCTGAGGCTACCTAAAATACACTGGGTCTAAAAACAGCAGCTATCTCCTCTGGACTGGGGCAGCACCTCCCAGGCTCTGAACACGCTCAGGCCACATGGGCCCAGCCAGAGTCCTGGGGGGCTGCGGACTGAGTCCAACTGCTCAATGCAGACTCCTCTATCTGGAAAAACTGACTGCTGCACACTGTCTCTTACACACACACTCAGCTCAAGGTCCCGCCCATCCTAGGTAAAACCGCCCACTATGCTAATCTACTGGGCTAGCAGAGGTTAGCCCCAAGGGATCTTTGTTAAGCTAGTTCCTGGGAGTCATTCAACTGCAGATCTAATGTAGCTTGCCTTATATTTACTGAGAATGAAGATTCCACTTGACCTTGCCCTGGGATTAGTCTCCATTCTATAAGCTTCAATGTACTACCCCTACATTATTTCCCCAACAATACCAGAGGCAATGAGTCTGGGTGGGTAACTTCTTTATGGAACTTTCAGGCCAGGGTTTGGCTAGGATGTTGGAACATTGGTAAAAGGTCAGAGAGAAACGTCTGATTTTTTTTCTAGCTGTCATATTTTGGTGGACATCTAGCACAAGAGTACCAGGACATATCTGAGCTACCTCTGAGTTAGGGGGTGCCAGGCGACAATGAAGGTGCAAGAGACAGCCTTTCCTTGAAGGTTTCGCCTCAAATACTACGGTCACGCAAGGCCCAAAGTGGGATCCAGCTCAATGGGCGGTCCCAAAGCCTGACATTGTCACTGAGGCTATGAGGTGCTCACAAAAACGGATCTATCATGACTCTCCACCAAAAGACCCAACAAGCAGCTGAAAGAGTCAGATGCAGATATTTGCACCCAACCAATGAACAGAAGTTGCTGACCCCTGTAGTTGAATTAGGGAAAAGCTTGAAGAAGCTAAGGAGGAGGGCAACCCTATAGGAGGACCAGCAGTCTCAATTATCCTGGACACCTGAGATCTCTCAAACATTGGACCACCAACCAGGCATCATACACTAGCTGATATGAGGCCCACAACACATACATTTGAGGACTTCTGTGTCTATGTTTAGTCAGAAAAGATGTATCTAACCTTCAAAAGACTGGAGACCCCAGGGAGTTTAGAGGTCTGGTGGAGTGGGAGTGGGGACATCCACGTGGAGACAGGGGCAAGGAGGATGTATAGGATATGAAAGTCTTGTAGGGAGGATCAGGAGGGGAGTAAAATCTGGAGTTTAAAGTAAATAAATAAAAGATAGAAAAAATCTTTATAATGACATGTAATGCATATTAAATTCTCATTTTGGGAAACAGGTGAATGGAAAAAGAAGGTAGAAAGAAAGGCAAGAGAGAAGGAAAGAAGGATGGAAGGAAGGAAGCAAGGAATGAAGGAAAGCAAGGAAGGAAGGTAGGAAGGAAGGAAAAAAGAGGCCAGCATTGAGAAGGGATTAGAATGAGTGTGAGACATTGCAACAATTCCAATGTTCAAATTATTGTAATTCTTTACTTAATGAAAAAGTACAGAGAAGATAGTTATAATTTAAAAGAAGTATAAATACAATATATTTCATATTCTTATTTCTGTCCCACCTGGAGATCTATCCCATATACAGTTACCAAAACCAGACACTACTGAGGATGCCAATAAGTTCTTGTTGACAGGAGCTTGATATAGCTGTCTTCTGAGAGGCTCTGCCAGTGCCTGACAAATATTAAACCATCAACCAAAGAGTACACATGGAGGGACCCATTGCTCCAGCTCTATATGTAGCAAAGGATGGCCTTGTAGGATATCAATGAGAGGAGAGGCCTTTGGTCTTGTGAAGGCTCAAAGACCCAGTGTAGGGGAATGCCAGGACATGGAAGCGGGAGTAGGTGAGTTAGTGAGCAGAAGGAGGGGGAATGGGATAGGGGGTTTTCAGAAGGGAAATGAGGAAAGGGGATAAATGCAAATAAAGAAAATATCTAATAAAAATAGGTATTTAGGAGCCAGTGGGTCAAAGAAACCACAAGAACATAACTGACTCAATCAGCTAAGCAGTTTTTTATAGAAACCCACAGAGACTGAAGCAACAATCTGGGACCCTGGATGGGTCTGAGTAGGTCCTCTGTATATATGTTATGGTTTGCAGCTTGCTAATCTTGAGGAATTTCTAACAGTGTGAATGGGAAAATAAAGTGGGGAAGAACCTCGAGCAAATAGGCACAGGGGAAAATTTCCTGAAGAGAACTCCAATAGCTTTTGCTCTAAGATCAAGAATTGACAAATGGGACCTCTTAAAGTTGCAAAGCTTCTGTAAGGCAAAAGACACTGTTAATAGGACAAAAAGGCAACCAACAAATTAGGAAAAGATCTTTACCAACCCTATATCTGATAGAGGGCTAATATCCAATGTATATAAAGAACTCAAGAACTTAGTCTCCAGAGAACCAAATAACCCTATTAAAATATGGGGTATAGAGCTAAACAAAGAATTCTCTACTGATGAACACCAAATGGCTGAGACGCACCTAAAGAAATGTTCAACATCCTTAGTCATCAGGGAAATGCAAATCAAAACAACTCTGAGATTCTACCTCACACCAGTCAGATTGGCTAGGATAAAAGACTCTGGTGACAGCAGATGCTGGAGAGGTTGTGGAGAAAAAGGAACACTACTTCACTGCTGGTGGGATTGCAAATTGGTACAACCACTCTGGAAATCAGTGTGGTGGTTCCTCCGGAAATTGGACATAGTTCTACCAGAGGACCCAGCTATACCACTCCTGGGCATATATCCAGAAGATGCGCCAACATGTAATAAGGACACATGCTCCACCATGTTCATAGCAGCCTTATTTATAATAGCCAGAAACTGGAAACAACCCAGATGTCCCTCAACAGAGGAATGGATACAGAAAGTGTGGTACATCTACACAATGGAGTACTACTCAGCTAGTAAAAACAATGAATTTATGAAATTCTTAGGGAAATGGATGGATCTGGAGAGTATCATCCTGAGTAAGGTAACCCAATCACAAAAGAACACACATGGTATGCATTCTCTGATAAGTGGTTATTAGCCCAGAAGTTTGGAATACAGGAAGAACAATCCACAAACCACAAGAAACTTAAGAAGAAGGAAGACCAAAAGGTGGACATTTCATTCCTTCTTAAAGGGGGGAACAAAATACCTATGGAAGGAGTTGCAGAGACTAACTATGGAGCAGAGACTGAAGGAAGGACAAGCATATAGCTATCTCCTGAGAGGCTCTGACAATACCTGACCAATACAGATGTAGAGGCTCACAGCCATTCAGTGAACTGAGTACATGGTCCCCAAAGAAGGAGTTAGAGAAAGGTTCTATGGAGCTGAAGGGTTTGCAGCCCCTTAGGACTAACAACAATTACCAACTAGTACTCTCAGAGCTCCCAGGGACCCAACCACCAATCAAGGGCTATACATGGTGGGACTGAATGTTCTGGCAGCATGTGTATAGTAGAGGATTGGAAATTTGATCATCAATAGGAGGAAAGGACCTCGGCCTTATGAAGGTTTTGTGCCCCAGTGTAGGGGAATGCCAGGGCCAATAAGTGGGAGAGGGTGGGGTGGCAGGCATGGGGAGGGGGGAGGCAAAAGGAGTTTGTTCTTGTTTTTGTTTGTTTGTTTGTTTGTTTGTTTTTTGGAGGGGAACCTGGGAAAGGAGAAATTTGCATGTAAATATAGAAAATATCTAAAAATAAAAATAAAAATAAAAAAAAGTTATTCTGAAGAAATAGTCATAAAATTTCTATTTTTATAATAAATTTTGTGACACAAAATAAAGTTATATGTTAGGGCATTTTGTAGCAAAGGTTTCTGCTTTTTTTTTTTTTTTGTAATGTCAAATTTATAGTTTTAAAGCCCAAATCAGATTGCTGAGAGAATGTAGATGGCCATGCTGAGCTGATGTATTGTAGATTGCCTTGGTCTTGTATTTTGATGCTAATTCTCCTCTCTAGGAAAGCACTGAAGAAGAGGACATATAAAGGTGCCTTGTGAAACTTCTCCCTACCTTAACTTTCCAAATAAAGGCTAAGGTTGATGATTGGGCAACAGGAGGGCAGATGGAACTGAAAAGTTTCTGGGAGAAGGGGAGAGAGGAGACAGGGCTGGGGGGGAGGAGAATGGAAAAGAGGACTATGGAGGAGGACAAGGTGGGAGGAAGATGGAACTGAAGCACGTGGCTAGGAGAAATCGCAAGTCATATGGGATCTAATAGATGGAAATATTGTAGTGTAGTGGTAGATCTGCCTAATCCAGGCGAGTAACTTGTATACCAATTAATTGAGTTGTAAATTTATTGATTTGGTAAATTGAGTTAAAAATTTACCAAAACAGTGAGGGACACTGCAAACAAAAAGGACAAAGTACCTTGACATTACACCTTCCATTTTCATTCTGTTAGTCTATGTGATATATTCAATGGCTTTCTGTTGTAATTTTTTAAAATTTATTTTTATCTTTTTACTTACTCATTTTACACCCTGATCACTGCCCAGCTCCATGTCACACCCCCACCCCAACCCTTTTTCCATCCAGCCTTCCTTCTTCTCTGAATGGGTAATCCCCTCTCTGGGTATCCCACCAACCTGGCAGTTCAAATCTCTCTGAGGCTAGGCTCATCCTTTGCCACTAAGGCCAGACAAGACAGCCCAGCTAGAAGAAGATATTCTGCTTATAGACAACAGCTTTTGGGTTAGATTCTGCTTCAGTTGTTTGGGACACATATGAAGACAAAGCTGTACATCTGCTACATATGTACAGGGAGGCCTGGGTCCAGCTAGTATAAGTTGTTTTGTTGGTGGTTCAGTCTCTAAGAGCCCCACTGGTCCAGGTTAGTTGACTCTGTTGGTCATTCTGTAGAGTGCCTATTCCTCTGGGCAATCCTTCTTCCCGTTCTTCCATATGAGTCCCCAAGAACTATTTGTCTGTTGCTGTGTCCATCTGTCTGAGTCAGCTGCTGGGTGGAGTCTCTCAAGTGACAGCCATGCTAGACTTCTATCTGCAAGCATAACAGAGTATCATTAATAGTGTCAGGAATTGGTGTTTACCAATGAGATGGGTGTCAATTATCTTGAGCAGTCTTTAATTCTTTGACTCTTGCTTGTGTGTACATTGAGTCAGGTATCAATGCAGTGCTGTGTGAGCTATATACCTTGTTTTCATAAAGCATTTTAAATCTAAGATTACACAGCCATTATAATTTTATTCCTTCATAATTAACAATTAGATCATGAAATTCATCTTCCTGTGCTTTGAAAACTGGAAACAACCCAGATGTTCCTCAACAGAAGAATGGATACAGAAAATGTGGTACATCTACACAATGGAGTACTATTCAGCTATTAAAAACAATGAATTTATGAAATTCTTAGGGAAATGGATGGATCTAGAGAATATCATCCGGAGTGGGGTAATCCTATAACAAAAGAACACACATGGTATACACTCTCTGATAAGTGGATATTAGCCCAGAAGATTGGGATACACAAAGTTCAATCTACAAAGTACAAGAAACTCAAGAAGAAGGAAGACCAAAATGTGGATACTTCATTCCTTCTTAAAAGGGGGAACAAAATACCCATGGAAGGAGTTGCAGAGACTAACTAAGGAGCAGAGACTGAAGGAAGGAAAATGTAGAAACTGTTCCACCTGGGAATTCTTCCCATAATCAGTCATCAAATTCAGACACTATTGTGGATGCCAGCAAGTGCTGGCTGACAGCAGCCTGAAATAGCTGTCTCTGAGAGGTTCTGACAGTACCCGACTAGAAGTAGAACCAGAAGTAGAGGTTCACAGCCATCCATTGGACTGAGTACAGGGTCCCCAATGAAGGAGCTAGAGAAAGGACCCAAGGAGCTGAAGGGTTTGCAGCCCCTTAGGAGGAACAACAATATGAACTAACTAGTACCCTCAGAGTTCCCAGGGACTAAACCACCAACCAAAGAGTACACATGGTGGGACTAATGGCTCCAGCAGCATATGCATAGCAGAGGATGGCCTAGTCGGTCATCAATGGGAGGAGAGGCTCTTGGCCTTGTGAAGGTTCTATGCTCCAGTATAGGGGAATGCCAGGGCCAGTAAGCAGGAGAGGGTGGGGTGGTGAGCAGGGGTTTGGGGAAGGGAACAGGAGTTTGTTTTAGTTTTAGTTTTAGTTTTTATTTTATTTTATTTTATTTTATTTCTTTTTTTTTCCAGAGGGGAAACTGGGAAAGGAGATATCGTATGACATGTAAAGAAAATATCTAATAAAAAAAAATAAATTAAAATACAAAGTGCCAAAAGACTCATTTTCAAAGAAATAGCATCTAAAATTGTGTCCTCTCCCAATGAATTAATAGCATTGTTTAGTTCTATACTATTGAGCTTATCTCCAGATCTATCAATTTGCCTATTGTTTATTTAAATTTAAATTGATTTATCTCTGTATTCAGCTCTCAACTATGTAAATGTCAAGTTACTCAAATAATAAAGTTTAAATTTACCTGACCAAAGCCAGTTGACTCAATGATTAAGTAACAAAATACATCAACAGAAATATGCTTTTTGAAACTTTCATAGTAGTTATAGGAATAGACTTAAAGCATTTGTCAATGTTCAATATTCTCTTTTAACTCCCATCATATCTTCAGGTACACTAGTCATGTTTCTGTGTAACGAGACACATTGCTGGCATTCACTTTTCCTCTTAATAGCTTAGTTCTGCATGGCTGAACCTAAATATCAAATATGATTGGAAAGACACAGGGTGCCAGTGTAGGAAAGGCCTGTCGAAAAGGTCATAAGCTGTTCTGTAAGAGTAAGTCAGGATAGCTATGTATCCTTCCAGTAGAATATGATCTGTTTGCCCATTAATTGCATACCTTTTGCCCTACATATACCTCTTTGTATTTTGTGGTTAATGCCAAAATGAAACAAAAATAAGTCCTTTCCTTAGAGTCCAGTACAATTTATTGTTTTTCTCCTTTTTTGACATTTAAGAATGATCTCATTTTCATGAGTAGTGGGTCATTGAAGCAAAACACAACAAACTTAATCAAGATGTTTCTCTTCTCCCTTCATAGAGACTCTATATTTGTACCTTTGGCATTTGAAAAAGCATATATAGAAAGAGTAACTTTTTCTTTTATTTTGCAATTTTAAGACATGGATGAAATCTTAGAACTAAATGTGTCATCCTTTTTATAATTGATGATATATTTATATTTTATTGTCAATAACACAAAATATGAAACATATATAGTGAACTGAATTATAGATTCTAGAACTATGTGTATGTCCTGTTCTAAACTTTGGTACCTTATAATGTGATTTTGTTTTAAATACGGTCTTTTGTGATTCTTTGCTTTTTTAAATAATTAATTATGATTCATTTGTGGTAATAATCATTAGATACACAGAGAAAATTATATTAAAACCAGTTCAAGTCACTATACCTTTCTAAGGATACAAGAATGTCCTGAAACCAGGGACAGAACATGAAACAGCCAAGCCCAGAATAATGTAAGAACAAAGCTATTGCCTGGCAGTTTATCTCTGCCTCTCTTTGCATCATCTCTGCTCATCTATCTGTCCATCTCTTCTTGCTGTGCCCATCATATACATAGGCTGAAAATTTCAAGGTGCTGTCACTTTTCCTTGTTCCTCATAGTTCTTACTAAAATATAGTAATTTGGTGGTTCTAGATGCTTTGAACCAAGCAACATAATGGATGATTCCTTGCACAGTAGAGGCTGATGTTGCAAATTTAATATATAGCAATCAAATATGATGGCTTTTCTATGGTACTTTCATACTACACAACACACACATGCACACACACACACAAAATATGTATGTAGATATATACACTTAACAGCTTATATCCATCAGTTTTCTCTTTCTTTTCTTTCTTTCTTTTTTTTTTTTATTTACCTTACAGTGAATGAGTAGCATAGACTTGGAAAAGTGGTCTTTGCAGATGTAATTAACCTAAGATCATGAAAGAGTCTCTTCTGAACATATAATAGAGATTTGCTTCAATGTATTTGCTGCTCTTTTGTGTGTATGGCTATGTATAGGGTACCACATGCATACTTTTGTTTGAGTGAGAATGTGGATGTTTGTACGAGTATAGACGTGTGTGAGTGCATTTGTGGAGGCCAAAAGCATGAGATCATGTACGGAGATCAAATGCTGAGGTATAGTATCCTATCTATGTCACTTTTGATTTTGATTTTTTGAGAGAAGACCTCTCAATGAGCCTGGATGTCAACAATTCTAAGAGGTTGGCTGTTCAGAAAACCCCAAGGTTTCTCATATATCTACCTCCTAACCTCCTCAGCATCTCACCACTTGCTTCAACTCTCCAGTCCCCAGACCGTTACCTATCTAAGAGTAAAGAAGCAAGACAAAGTTTAATATAGATAAAAAGCAGGAAGCCAAGGGAAAGCTGAGGCTGAAAATGTAATTGTGAACCTACAAGTCAAGAAACACTTAAGAGTATCCAAAGTTCTAGAAACTCTTAGAAACATGTGGATTCTTCTAGTATTTTTGAGATATTTTCTGACTATGTATCCATGGCTTTCATCTCATAATCCTCCTTTATCTGTATTTCAAGTTCTGACATCATAGTTATACATCACAATACTTTGCTAGGAATCAAAACTTCCTATATTGGTAGTTATAGGTATTATGTCTCTAAGATGTGGTGAGGAAAAAATTCAAATTTCATCCACAGTATGATTTCTTACTTTTGGAAGCATTCTCTTACACTCTCTAATTTCTCATTAAAACACATTTGTTAACAATGCATATGCAAATTAATTTTCTTTATTTTAAACTCTTTATAATTTGAAAACAATAATTACCAAATCAATCATTCATCTTAAAAAGCATCTTCAACTGAATTCTTTCTTGAAATAGAAGCACTTATGCTGATAAAGATTTTCCTTATTACCCATTCTTTCTTGCATTTGACTTTGATTGTGCTTGGGAGATGATATAATTAACAAGATGAATTAGTAGTCAGCAGAATATAGGCATATTTCCCCACATTAGCAATATGCCAGTATCAAAATGCTGAATCTTTAGTGAAATGAGATCAAAACATGTTCTGTGCTTGTTGGGTCAGACAAGTCAGTGAGAACATACCAATGTGGGTGTGCTGATCTGCAAAAATGTGAAAGAGGCAGTCAGATGAAGGGGATGGAGATTCATTAGGTTTGTAAAAACTCTTTAATTGCTAATTAGGTAGGAGCACATCAAATTCAAATTAGAAACAATTAACTCGTTTACTCTTGACCAATGAATAATTAGACAGAGGAGCTGTCTGATACAGCTGTGATCTTTAGAAACTCTTTTTTTTTTTAAACATAAATCTGTGTACAAATTGTTTCTTTGCATAAAGTAATTTCACAACTGTAGAAGCAACAATGAGGAGAATTAGGTTGTTTATTTACAATAGCATAAGGTAGCAAACTGTTTACTCAGGGTAAGTAGTGATCTGTCTTGAGAACACTGCCAAGTTATTAGTGTTAGTGTATGACCCAATATTGCACGTTGACTTGCACTTCAATTTTCAGTCTTCCTCTTAGATGAGATCCATAAAATCATGGTGGGAACCATATGCTAAGAACTAGAAAAGCCTGATGCAGGAGGAAAAAATCCATCCCTTGGTTTTCAATTCATGTCACTCTTGAAAGTTGCATCATTTGTTTTGAGAATGTACTGCATTATGCTGTTACTTATTTTGAGTATAATGTCATTCATGCCACTGTGGAAGATCTGTGCTGGAGTGGGACCTTAGTTGTCGCATTGTCATGTGAATCTTAGTCCGATATATACCCAGTGGTTGGCATATGAGACTACATTAATGATACTTAAGAAATGTCTTACTTATTTTTCCTATTGCTATGATAAAACAGCATGACCAAGGCAACTTATAAAAGATATGTTTCATTTGGGACTGAAATTTTCAGAGGAATACAGTCCATGATGGCAGAGCAGAGACATGATGTCAGGAAGAGCTGTGAGCTTACTTCTTGTTCTGCAATTAGGAGGCAGAGGCTGAGGGCACACTGGAAATGGTTTGAATCTTTTGAAACCTCAAAGTTTGCCGCTAGTGACACATCCTCTCCAACGAGGTCATAAGTATTAATCTTTCCCCCAAAGTTTTGCCAAATTTGGAGGTAAGTATTCAAATACATGAGTATCTTTGGGCCATTCATATTTAAACCACCACAAAAAGGGAGCAATAGGTCAGTTCACGAAGTACTTGTGTGAAACCTTGAGAATATTTTTCTTTAAAAAGTTAAATACCATTAAATATACTTGAAGACAGAACCCTGAATATGGTGATTGCCTGCTTGCCAACCTTCCTACCCAATCAGTGGGTCTCACATTTAGTGATAGATCCTGTCTCAAACAGTGAAATGGAGAGTAATAGAGGAAGACACCCAGTCCCAACTTCTGGGTTGCATTCAGGTAGAGTCACACATCTGTAAACACACACACATACACAATCTTAAGTGAAATGAACACTTTAGTAGGATCATGTAGCTCTTTAAAATATAGCTCAAGGTATACAAACAGAAATAAAAATGATCCCAAAGGGTAGTAACTGGGAGAATTTGTAAATAAGAACAAGGTCATCATGTTAAAGCAAATCGTCTACCAGATAATATATAGTCTAGTTTTCTCTACAATATACATCTTCAGATCCACATGGAGAGACAAGGCCCACAGTGCTGGCATGGAACTTTAGAAACTAGAACCCAGATTCAATAGCAAGTACAGCTGACTAAAGAATGTCCTTGTTTTTCCACTGGGTTAAGTCACTCTGAGCACCAGTAGCCATCCCCACTAAGGCCATCAGGATTGGTGACATGAGCAACAGCATTGCAGTAGCAATAACATCCTCAGTTGAAGAGATCCAAAGTCTTATAAAAAATAAATGTGCATTTTGGAAGACTATATATGGTAGTCACAGCAATCCACACTGCTCTACTAATATCATCCCTGTGAGATAAACACTGGTAAAAGAGAGAGCTTCTTTGCCCGATTTATTTGACCTGGATAGTGGTTTGCTGTTGTTTTGATTTGGTTTTGGTTTTCCCTCTTTTCCTTCTGGATCCTAAGACTAATTAACAGCTGCTTTGAGTAAAATACTAGGTCCTGACAGATGTCACTGTGTATAAAAAAGTTTTACTAATTTAGTGCTAGCCCCTATGTTTTTACATATTTGAGAAGGCATCTAGGAAACTCATAAAGACAGTAGTTAGACAGTTTAAATAAAGATAACAATCAGATGTGGGAAAGAATTACTCCTCAAAATGCAAAAATCCTAGTGTCAGAAAAAAAAAAAAAAAAACTATGCCTCTAAGAACAATTAGGAGGCAATTAGTTTATGTCCCATAACATTAAAAGGTATTGCTGTGCTGTAGGTTACATGGCATAGTATATGATAAATCTATATTACTTCAGGGCCTGAGTAAATTGGGGCTTATAAATATATAAGCCCCAAATATATAATTTGGCATGTAACCAACTAATTTTCACAGTGCCTAAATCTAGGCTACTGTGAGTGTGTTCTTACCAACAGTGCTATTCTGTGGATGTTGAGTGCTATTATACATATAAATCAAGCATCATGGGCCTGTTAATACCATAATGACATCATAATTATGGGTGCAACCAAACGCTTTCTGGTTGAATTAAACCCTAACATCACATGAGGGAATTAAGATCTAATACTGTTTAAAAAAAAAAAAACAGAGCAAATGTTAGGGCTTAACATGCCTATGAACTTCATAAGCAGCAACAGTTACTATTCTGTGAATTGGATATGAAATGCCTGTCAAACTGTTCTCTACAAATTTGGTTTCTGCGAATGGACTACAGATACTGAAAGTCTCAATCTTAGAGTGAAATTTATTTTTGTAGTGAGCAATGGCTTCTACTGAGATTCATTACTGGCCAAGGTCTTGAGTATAAAATCTCGAACTGCAATGACGAAGTGGTTCAAAACTCATCAAAGAACAATGGATAATGAGAAATCTATATTATTCCCATGAAGTTTGATGAAAAACAGCAGAAAAGCTGGCAAAAAAGAATTAGACAGATGTGGAAGGAGTAGAGTTTTGTGTCATTATTTCTATTGGTGTAAGCGTTTACTCTTGGCAGGAAGAGGAGGCCTAGCAGACTCAGTGAGATACTGAAACTTAAAAATGATCAAAAATTTCAGAAACTTACAAGGTTCACAATGTCCATGTTCAATGTTATATACACAGTAGCATTTGCTAGAGAAAGAGATTCTGCGGCTGAGCAAGCTGCCTGTAAGATGTTCAGGGAGCTCTACAGTCTGCAAGTGTTGTTGGTCATCACCCATCCCCGAGTGTGCTTCTTGGTAACTCATCTGCCTCTGTTTGACTCCTTTTCTACAAGTCCTCACTGATGATACTGTGTATCACAGAGAAGGGAGTTTCAGTTGGGGAAATGCCTCCATGAGATCCAGCTGTGGGGCATTTTCCCAATTAGTGATCAAGGGGTAGGGTCCTTTGTGGGTGGTGCCATCTCTGGGCTGGATGTCTTGGGTTCTATAAGAGAGCAGGCTGAGCAAGTTAGGGGAACAAACCAGCAAGGAGCATCTCTCCATGGCCTCTGCGTCAGCTCCTGCTTCCTGACCTGCTTGAGTTCCAGTCCTGACTTCCTCTGGTGATCAACAGCCATGTGGAAGTAAGCTAAATAAACCGTTTCCTCCCCAACTTGCTTCTTGGTCATGATGTTTGTGCAGGAATAGAAACCCTAAGACACTGTGAATAACACCAATAGACTTACCAATTACGTTACACTTGAATACAAAATATGTTTATTCTATCTTTTTTGAGTTCTATATTGAATTTGTAAGCATTAATGTTTCATTTCATGTTTTCTCCAGAGAGGTCTCAAACTAGATCGTGTAGATTTAGATATAGAATGTAACAATATCAGTGAATGCTATACTTATACTGTCTGTGGCAGGAACTGTTCATGACAGTGCATAAAATCAGTCTATAAGATGTAATTGGACTTTTCAAAAGTATAAACACAGAGGTGGACTTCAGTTTTGAAGAAGCATTATTCAATTGATGTGTTTCGTAAAGATTGGTTTCGCTCTTTACTAAACAGGGATTTAATGTTAGTCCCCTTTTCAACCACAATGGCAACAATTGTACATTCCTCCAAACTACTAAGATCTCTATTTTTGTTTGAATAACTGTCCATTCTTGAAATAGTCTCTCCATCAATGATCTGTCACTTCATCTCAAAAAAAAAAAAAAAATACTAACATTATCTTTATGTCTGGTCTGCCCTGAATTCAAATAGTATAAAAATAATAGTATTTTGAATTCTAGAACAAGAAAAAAATAGTTCACTCTCTGTATACAAAACAGGAATCATAAGACTGTGAATTGTGACCAATGCTTTAAGTAAATAAGAATAAGATTTGAGTGTGAAATGAATGACAAAGCTTTCAGAGACTAAAGGACAATAATAATGATGGTCTGAATAACAGTCCTGGGTTTTGGATCAACATAACCAAAACTAGATCTCTTTCATCAATTAGCCTTTGACAGCATCTAATACATGTATTGTCCCAAATTCTTTCTTGTAGTAAATTAAGAACATTAAAATTTGGTCTTTTAAGATTGTTTTAAAAGTTGAGTTTACTAATTCTTATAAAGCAAAACTTAATAAAATGCTGCTTGCCAAGTCCGAGTCCTGCTTGTCCATGTGTAAAGGGAGTGGTACGGTTCCTGCAGAGTCAGCACGGTATGTTGATGGTTGCTGTGAGTAAAAGGCTTGTTTTTGTAATAGAGTACATAGGTTCATGTTCCTCCTTAGAGTAATGTACTCTCTGCCAAGGTTAATAACTCCGTTGACAATCAGAGACAGCACAAGTCCAGGGGGTGAGTGTATATTCACATCTCAGCAAAATGGTAGAATATTGTGACCTTTAGGTCAGTCCTTAAAGCTGAGTGAAAATATGAGTTCCAAAATATACAATTTTTCAACTATGCAAAACATAAGTATGCAGTATGAATTGTATAAGGACCTTCACAGAACTAAAGAAATAGAGGCAGCTGCATTGTGATGAAGATCCTCAGTAGCTACTAAGGAAGGAGATAAAGATATTGAGGGAGTGGTGATCAAAGGTCAAGGTTTCACCCAATTATATGGCTTTTTGTTTGTTTGTATTATTACTATTATTATAAAAAAAGAAGGTAGATTCCTGAGTTCGAGGTCTGTCTGGGACAGAGGGAGTTTAGGTTTGTAATTACAGGACAGACGGGTCCCATCCAGCTAGCTTATTGTCTGTGCTTGTGCTTGCTGTCTCTTCCTAAAAATTAGTAAGTAAGGAGGTGGGGAATGTTGATTCATGGAATCTTGTGGGAACCTGGGTTAATGACTGAATTGATATGTAAATTGAATGTGGGCTTTGAAATTTAAGAGATGGGCTATCTAGAGAGGTTTTAGGTTAGCAAGTATATGGTATCTCAAGCAGACCACAACACAGAGAGATCAATCTGGAAAGCTGTTTCTAGCAAAACATAGGCCCTTTCTTGGATCCAGGATTTGACAGCCAGTCATTTGTTTCACTGCTCCTAGGCACCCCTTCTCTCCGGAACCCCTCTCCAAGCCTGGGCTTGTCCTTGGCATTTGCCATTTAATCAGAATCTTTTAATCTTACACGTGCACATTTTTGAACTATAAGAAATAATTTTAGCCAGTCTCAAAGTTTTAATATTTTCTTATAAAAAGTTTTAGAGTGTAGAGTGTATTCTTCCTTTTTTGTTCAATTCCTGAACAAAGAAAAATCCTTCAAGTTTAGGTCCATTTGACTTTAATTTAAATCCATATGGTAGATATGTCTGTAGTTACAAGCTTACATATTGGAGGAATAAAGAGTAAACAGAAAGCACAATAAAAATGTAATTACAGAAGCTGATTCATTTTTTTCTTTGAAAGAAGTTTAAGGTGGATATGAAAGAGCTGATTCCTATTATTTTTATGATTACAGTATTCTATTTATATTCTCTTCACTGAATTAATTTTCTTGTCTAATGCTAACCTTACTGAAGATCCTTTTAAAATACTTTAGTGAATAGAGTACATAAATCATTTCAGTGCACACAAATACTTGTATGTAAAATTTTGTAGAGACCTTTCTGAAGATTTTTGAATGGTAAACAATTTAAAGGCTTTATGACCCATCATTTTATCTATTAAGCTGAGAAAAAATAGTTGTCCTTCATACAAACTGAAGAGGGCTTTAAAATATTTATAATTATACTCCAAAATCAATAAACAGAATTATATATGGAGAGGGAGATATGTATTATTAAGAAAGAGTACCAAGAATTATTTTGATTTGCCTATCACTCTGAATTTAATGATCAACATTTCCATTCTTAATTATAAAATAAACTATCTTGAAAGGTGTAAATGCTTAAGTTATATAAGAATTCCACAACTATTGCACTACGATACATGTGGATTGCAGTTTGAGAACTTAGTTAACTGTATGAAAACAAGTTCAGCAACATTTCAATTCATATTTATCATTAACTATATGTGTAAAACTAATAAAAAATAAGTAAAAAGGGCAATAGTTGTGCAGCATGAATGAGTCACAATTAAATATTAAAATTCAGTAGCGATTTTCAGTCACATTTTCAAGGCCTGTCATTTGGGTAGTTGAGCTGTAAGAGATCTTGTGAAGAAACCCAAGGTACTGAATAGACTGCTAGTATGTCAAACGACACTTTTGCACTTTCAATTAACTTGCAGTCACTATAAGATACTTTTGTATTTCCATTTACTATAAGTATCTAACACCTTCCCCGATAGGCAGAAACCTAAAATTGTTTCCAATTCATAATCATTGATGGGAACATAGAGATTAAATTATAATCATATTGGGAATAGGTTGATAAGTTTCAATTTATTTAAACTCATCCCATATAAACCCTGGGCTATGTTTATCTATATCATAATGTGTTGGAAACTGAGAAAAAATATTTTTACCTTGCTGCTTGCTGCTTCTGATCATTTATCACAAAGATACATTAGGGAACATATAAATGCCATCAGTTAATAAGAAATGCAATGAAAATGGAAATTGAGATTAGTATTCTGATTCTCTGAGTTCTATTACAAAATTCTAAACTTTTGTGGATTCTAATCTTTCTAACCCTTGGTGTTTTCTTTAACTTAAAATAAGGGAAAATAATATTGAGTCCACAAGTTAGAAACTATTTAACTAACATATGCCTTAAATGACAAAGCCCAAGATGAACTGTCCAACATAGTAACAGATATTAGACAAATCATCATATCCCAAAAGTTAAATGTCCTGTTTGAATATATAAATCCCAAAGAGTATTTCTTGTTTTTCTCCATTGCGCATCTTGCTGCTGAGATAACATGCCTAGACTTAGTGGATATTTGTCAAAAATTACATAACACCCAGAATACAATCCATAGAATTTGAGAATGTTAACAAGCTGAAGGATGCCTCAAACCCACTTGGGAGGGAGAACAAAGCAATCACAGGGGGATGGCAGAGGGATGGAGGAGCCTGGGTGGGAGAGGGCACAAGGGCACAAGGGCACAAGGGAGCGAAAAGAGGAACATAATAAGGTATTAAGGAGTGGGGTGAAATAAAACTGAAGCCCTGAGGGCCTGCAGAAAGAATGGAAACAGGCAATCTTGGAAGGTAGGAGGTGGGGGACTCACGAGAATGTTCTAGAGACCTGGGAGGTGAGAGACTCTCAGTACTCAAATGAATGAAGAGGGAACCTGTAGAGCTACCTCCAGTAGAAAGAGAAGGTGTTAAGTGGAGGGAAGTGGTTGCAATCCCAAAGTCAAAAACTCTGACCCAGAATTGTTCAAATCTGAAGGAACTATAGGGACAAAAATGGAGAATAGCCTGAAGGAAAGGAGTTCCAGTGACAGGCCCAAATTGGAATTCAGCTGGGGGTGGGGGACTCTGACACTATTACTGATGCTATGATGTAATTACAGGTAAGAGCCTAGCATGGCTGCCCTCAGAGAGGCACAACAAGCAGCTGAAAGAGTCAGATGCAGATACATAACAGCCAACCAATGGACAGAAGCCTTTGGTTGAATTAGAGAAAAGCTGGAAACTGAGGAGGAAGACAACCCTATAGGAAGACCAGCAGTCTCATTTAACCTGGACACCTGAGATCTCTCAGACACTAAGCCACCTACCAGGCAGCATACATCAGCTGATATGAAGACCCTTACACATATACAGCAGAGAACTGCCTGGTCTGGCCACAGTGAGTGAAGAAGCACCTAGCCCTCCAGAGACTTGTGGCTTCAGGAAGTGGAGAGGCCTGGTGGGCTGGGGTAGAGGTGTGGAATGTCCTCTTGGAGATGAAGGAGGGGCAATGGGATGGGGAGTGGTCAGAGGGCAGACCTGGAGGAGGCTGGTGACTGCACTGTATATATTAAATTAAAATTTAAAAAGAAAAAGAAGGAAAAATATTTCATAATATAATCATTTAAATATGCTTTATAGTTATTTTATTAATATCAACTCTCTTAATATTAATATTAACTCTTTCTCACTGCTATACCAAAAAAAAAAACCCCTATGAATTTCAAATATCCCAAATTATGTAACATAATTAAAAGACCTGTAATAGTTTTTATAAAACTCTTAAGGATAGTCACACTAATAAAAAAAAAACTTATTAAATTCTACAGAAAACATTAAGTGCAGCTAAGCATGATTGATGATGATCCAGTAAGCTTTACGTGTAATGCATATTAAGCAGCTGCAGGGCAGATGCAGGCCAGAATCTGTAATTTGATTGTTTGTTTGATAAAAGCAAGCATTCTAGCAGCTTTCTTCCTTGGCTCACATATTGGAATGCCCCTGTGGTCCCAGAAAGCCCTATGCCTCAGGGAACCAGTCCTGAGCAAGTGTGAGGCTGATGGTATGTCCAAACTCCAAAAATCTCATCCTGAGACCAACAGGAGCTAGGAGTATTCCCTTCTTGCTGTGGTCCACATGCTCAGAAGCATGTAGCCTCTATGACCCCACCTCTGCAACCCTGAAGGTATTCATGTAGCCCGGTGGCCAAATTACAGATTTAACTTCCTCTCTCCCTGTAAGGACATATTCAGCAAGCACCTAGAACTCTTCCTGCAAAAGAAGTGTTCCCAGAACCTCAGTACTAACAATGTAAACTCACCCTGAATGTCCCCTGTCTACTCCCTAAGGTTTATATAGTCCTTGTTACCCCTAGTAATAGGGGTTCTTTCACTGAAATGCTTCTGGAGAAAGCTATTTCTGTTCAGAATTCAAGCTGGCAAAGTCCATGCAAACCCACCCCACTCATAAGCTTTCTTCAGTTCAGTCCAATCAGTGTGCAAAGGTGCACTGATACCCTGAAGGCAGAAGCAGAACTAAGCCTGCATGCCATTGCTATGCAATTGTAAGTTATTTTGTTATTTAGTTAGGAAAAGAATCTCAAAGTTCCAATGTTATTTTATGTTGTAAACAAAAGCAGTACCTTCAGTGTTCAATTCTGATAAAAAAAATTCACATAATAAAAAAATCTTCTTAGGGTCAACTTTGTTTCATATATATAGCCTTTGTTGAATCCAATATTACGTTTAAGAAGCCTAAAACTCCTTGATAATTGTAACTAATTTTGTGGCTTCGTGATGAAGCTGCTTTCCCAACATAGAGATATAAGGCAATACTTGGATGATTTTTTTCAAAGCCTGATTACAAAACTGTACATGAAGTGATATATTTCTTATTAAGAAGGATGACACATGATGATTTAGGCTAATGTAAAGTTATAGAAATATATGTTTGGTGCCTGAGGCTCCCTAAGGTCAATAGTTTCTAGAACACCTGGTAGCATAACAGACTGTTGTGCTTTGTGCTGCAGAAACCACCCCAGTCTTTAGCAGTTAAGTAGAAAAAAATCCATTTTTAATTTTAAAAAATTGTATATGCATGAATGTATTTTGTTTGAATGTATGTCTATGCATCATGTGAGTGCAAATTTGTGACTGCTTTTTATTACTGAGCATTCTATCTATCCCCCTAAACTCCAATTTAATTCAGGTCTGCATGTAGAATAAGTAGATTCCTTTAAGCTCATTATTATTCATCTCAAAATCAATCATCTCACCGTTATTTTCCTTCACATTGTTGCTTGTCTGCTAATGAATGTTAAAACTAAATTCACTAATAGTTTCACTAGAGCTTTAAGTAGTTGTGTTATAAATTTTTCTTTATTGTATATACTTATGTACCATGATGACCTTCTAAATATAAGAATGAAATTTAGAAAGATGGTGATGATAAAGAGAAGATGGTGATGTATCTTTTTCTAACACTTTAACATATTTTTATGTATATGAATGTTTTGCCTTAAACATTAAAAATGTATTTAAGTGTACCATATACATTACTGGTTTATGAACAAAAACAGAAAAGGCACCGAAACACCTGAAACGAGAATGTAGTTGATTAGAAGCCACCATATGACTGCTGAAAATCAAACCTAGATCTATTTGATGAGTTTCAAGTACTCTTAAGTACTTAGCCATCTTTCTGCCCCATCTTACATTTTTTTCTTTACTTCACTATTTTGTTTGTTCACTTTACATCCCGATTGCATCCCCCTCCTCTTTTTCTTCCAGTCCCACTCTTTACAAATCTCTGACCCCATTACCCATTCCTCTCCTCTGAGGAGAATAGGAAACACCTCTTGGATAAGACCTTGCCCTGGAACATCTAGGCCCAGCAGGACTAAGTATATCCTCTTTCACTGAAGCCCAAGCAGGCAGGAAACAGAGTCAAAGAATGCCCTTGTTCAAATTTTGAGGGGACCGACATGAAGACTAAGCTGCAAATCTGCTACAAATGTGTAAGGGGCCTTGCTACAGTCCCTGCAAACTCTTATGGAGCACAATGATGGATCCTGAATTCACATCCATTCTCTTATTGGCGAATTGAGTCCACTGATGCTGATGATTATTAGTGACCAACGATTATTATTTCCTGTTATTTTGATGTTGATGGTGTTAGTGTCTATGTCTGTTTATGTCTGTCTATGTCTGTTTCTTTGTGTATGGTTATGAATAGAAAAATAATATAAACTTTTTTCTTTATTTCAACACAATTTCACACATTCTTTTTGTGGCTCCACATAAAACTTGAGGAATTATACTCTATTTCTAGGAAAGTTTCAAAAAACAAAACTTTCAGTTTAATTATTTTAAGAGTGATGAATTATAGATGGTTGAGGAATCATACAGTTGGATATTCTCTTTCATGAACTGAAGCACCAATTTACATAGGGTACAATATAAATATTGTCACAGTAATTGTGTTGTATAATACTAGAAAGTTTTAGATTGTGCCTTCATCTTTTAGAACATTGAACCAACATTTAAGCATCATTTTCTTGTAAGCCAAATATTGAGATTGTATGAAGTATAAACTGGGACATATGAGTCATGTGTTCAAGTTCTGCTTCTTTAAAAAACAAAATCAGACATAGACATGAAAGATTTTGGCTCATTGTAATGACTTAGTGTGCTTGTCACCCTATCAACATGACAATCTGAGTACTTTGTTTAGAGTACACACAGCTCATAAAAAGTATTTATTCATGCAGGAAGATTGTTCTCTCACATCATATATTCTGTAGCATGTACACACCCATAAAATCATATACACTATCAAAACCAACTATGTATTCTATATGAAAGTTCAACATATTAGACATTCCTGAGAAGCCAAGCTAGTAGCTTGGTTGCCTTTAAATCACCTAGTTTATCCAAATGGGTAACTGCATTGCCTTATTTGAATTATTGTCTTGGAGTTTGCTCCCCAAATAGCTTGTAACTCACTTATCTAATTTATACTAATCTAAGTTCTACCACATTGCCAGTTATGTCTCCTCAGTTTCTATATTCAACTTCTTCCACAAGCCCTTGACAAATCTTCCCCTCCCGCCTAAGCCTCTCTCTTTCCCAGAGATCCTCTCGGTCTAGGTGTCTCACCTTACTATATAGCTTTATGTTAAACCAAGGGGGCCTTGCTACAGTCTCCCTTGTTAAACCATGGACAGACAAACATCTTCATACAATGTACAAAAACATTATCCCAACAACATCAGGAAAACTTGCAGTGTACAAGTAGACACAGTGTTTGAAGAGCCAAGAATTCTACATTTTGATAATCAGGAGAAGAGGACTGTGTCTTATATTGGTGATAGCTTAGGCTCAAAGCCCACTTTCTCAGTGGCACACTTATTGTAACAAGGTGACACCTACTCCAAGAAGGCCACACCTCCTAAGAGTGCTCTTCCCTATAGGCCAAGCATTTCAAACATATGAGTCTTTGGGGGATCATACCTATTAACACTACCACATTTATCAATTAAGTCAAGAGGAAGTTAGAAGCAAACATGACATTTAAACTAACTTTGAATTAGTATATTGTATAACATACATCATTGGACTAAGAATAAAAAGCATTAAATATTTTTAATCAAAGAAGTTATGCATACTTGTAAAAGTACTTCATTGCTAAGAAATAAATATTTGCTTTACCTCTCCATCTCCTTAATATTCTATAATCTGTGGTGGAAATAACATGGCTAGCTTCCCATTTCTTTAATCTACCTGGTAATTCTCTTTTGATTATGTTAATCAATTATTTCTCTTTTTTCTCTAAGATCACAGCCTTTAAATGACTGTACACTCCAGCTTACTGATTTTTAGTCCTTCCTTTCTTATATGAGATCAAAGGTATATGTTTGAATAGATTATATTTTATTAGATATTTTGTCATATTTCCCAGTTTCCCCTTCAAAACAAAACAAAACAAAACAAAACACAACAAGAACAAACCCCTGTTCCCTCCCCTCTCCCCTTGCTTGCCACCCCACCCTCTCCCACTTACTGGCCCTGGCATTCCCCTACACTGGGGCACAGAACCTTCACAGGGCCATGGGCCTTTCCTCCCATTGATGACTGACTTGGCCATCCTCAGCTATACATGTGCTGCTGGAACCATTAGTCCCATCATGTGTACTCTTTGGTTGGTTGTTTAGTCCCAGGGAGCTCTGAGGTACTAGTTAGTTCATATTGTTGTTCGTCCTAAGGGGCTGCAAACCCTTCAGCCCACAGCCATCCATTAGACTGAGTACAGGGTCCCCAGTGAAGGAGTTAGATAAAGGAGAAAGGAATCAATTACTTCTTATCATACTTAAAGATAATGCTCAAAATTTGCAGATAATATACATAAAGATCATGACTATGAAATGCATTATGACTTAAAATACAAAGTCACTGTATATGCTATCAAGAGTATTTTGATCCCCCTTCTAAGAAGGACTGAAGTATCACACTGTGTTACCTCACTCAGGATGATATTTTCTAGTTCCATCCACTTGTCTAAGAACTTCATGAATTCATTGTTTTTAATAGCTGAGTAGTATTCCACTGTGTAAATGTACCACATTTTCTGTATCCACTCCTCTGTTGAAGGACATCTAGGTTCTTTCCAGCTTCTAGATATTATAAATAAGGCTGCTATGAACATAGTGGAGCATGTGTCATTATTACATTTTGGAGCATCTTCTGGGTATATACCCAGGAGTTGTTCTTAGAAGGGGGAGTCAAAATACCCATGGTAGGAAATGCAGAGACAAAGTTTGTGACAAAAACTGAAGGAAAGGGCATCTAGAGACTGTCCCACCTAGGGATCACTCCCATATACAGTTACCCAACCCAGACACTATTGTGGATGCCAACAAGTGCTTACTGACAGGAGTCTGATATAGCTGACTCCTGAGAGGCTCTGCCAGTGCCTGACTAATACAGAAGCGGATGCTCACAGCCATCCATTGTATTATGTACAAAGCCCATTATGGAGGAACTAGGGAAAGAACCCAAGGAGCTGAAGGGATTTGCAGCCCCATAGGAGTAACAATAATATGAACCAACCAGTACCCCCAGAGCTCTCAGATTCTAAACCACCAACCAAAGAGTACACATGGATGGACCCATGGCTCAAGCCACATATGTAGCAGAAGATGACCTTGTGGGACATCAATAAGAGGAGAGGCCCTTGGCCACATAAAGGCTTGATGCCTTAGACTAGGGGAATGCTAGGATAGGGAAGTAGGAGTGGGTGGGTAAGTTAGCAGGGAGAGGGGGGATAGGATAGGGGGCTTTTCAGAAGATAAAATTTGAAATATAAATAAAGAAAACACATATGAAATTCTCAAGGCATATAAGACAATAAGAAAGATACAATATTGTCTGACATAGATTTATTTCACTTAATATTATCATTTTTATTTACTTTCATTTTTTTCAACAAACATCAAGGTTTTGGACTGTTACCATGTATTTTTCTATTTTCATAAACTTAGGATTTTATTTTGATCACTTAAATATTTGTTAAGTGTTAAATAGAAAGGCATCATGCAGCATTAATGCCTGTACTGTAATTTTATATTGACATTTCACAGATAAAATTGCAAACCAAATAAAGTCGGGCACAGTCACTGCTCCTGAAAAAAAACAAAAAAAAAAAAAGAACAAAAAACATCTAATAAAAATAAATAAATAAAAAGTAAATAAAATATAAAATCACTTTATATATGTATATATACATATGTATTATATATATGTAATAATCTTTGTTTAGATTTTTAAATCAGAATAAAAAGAATAAATTATCTTTGATAACTTGATCATTATCAAAGATGCCCAAGAGCAAAGAGTAGCTTGGAAAGTAAAGGTTAAAAAGAGTAAATAGCAAACCCAGGGACTCAGGAGAGATCCCTCATTTTCTCTACAGTGACTTTCTAAGGCGGGACCAGCTGGGAGACACAGGCTTCAGGAGTTGCAGGGGAGTCTTAGGACAGCAGGGACAGGATCTGCTCAGCTTCCTAGTGACAGAGGTGGATCAGCGACCCACTCTGCCCCTTCCCTGCAAGTGGAGGGCTTGCCTCCAGGGAGTGCTTAACCCAGGGACTCAGGAGAGATCAACCATTTTCTCTCCAGTGACTTTCTAAGGAGGGACCAGCTGGGAGGCACAGGCCTCAGGAATCACATGGGAGTCGCAGGGCAGCAGGGACAGGACAAGCGCTAGTCAGAGACACCAAGAACATCTAACACCAGAGATCAAGAGATGATGAAAGGCAAAAGCAAGAAAACTACCAACAGAAACCAAGACTGCTTGGCTTCATCACAACCTAGTACTCCCACCACAGCAAGTCGTGGATATCCCAAAACACCAGAAAAGCAAGATTTGGATGTAAAATCATATCTCACAATGCTGATAGAGGAACTGAAGAAGGACATGAATAACTCCCTTAAAGAAATACAGGAGAACACAGGTAAAGAGGTACAAGCCCCTTAAGAGGAAACAAAAAAAAAATTCCAGAAAGAATTACAAGAGATCACAAGTAAACAAGTAGAAGCACTAGAAGAACAAACTCAAAAATCACTTAAGGAATTGCAGGAAAATACAAACAAACAGGTGAAGGAATTGAGTAAAACCATCCAGGACCTAAAAATAGAAGTAGAAACAATAAAGAAATCATAAAAAGAGACAACTCTGGAATTAGAAATCTTAGGAAAAGAAGTCAGGAAACATAGATGCAACCATCATCAACAGAATACAAGAGATAGAAGAGAGAATCTCAGGAGTAAAGATAACATAGACAACATTGACAAAACAGTCAAAGAAAATGCAAAATGCAAAAAGACCCTAACCCAAAACATCCAGGAAATCCAGGACACAATGAGAAGACTAAACCTAAGGAAAATAGGTATAGAGGAGAGTTAAGACCTCCAACTTATACCGAAATCCATCAACGTAGTTCACTACATAAACAAACTCAAAGAAAAAAACCATATGATCATCTCACTAGATGCTGAGAAAGCATTTGACAAAATCAAACATCCCTTCATGATAAAAGTCTTGGAAAGATCAGGAATTCAAGGCTCATTCTTGAACATAGTAAAAGCAATATACAGAAAACCAGCAGCCAACATTGAACTAAATGGAGAGAAACTTGAAGCAATCTCACTAAAATCAGGGACTAGACAAGGTTGCCCACTCTCTCCCTACCTATTCAATATTGTACTTGAAGTCCTAGCCAAAGCAATTAGGCAACAAAAGGAGATCAAAGGGACACAAATTGGAAAAGAAGAAGTCAAATTATCACTATTTGCTGATGATATGATAGTATACTTAAGTGACAACGAAAATTGCACCAGAGAGCTCCTAAACCTGATAAACAACTTCAGCAAAGTAGCTGGATATAAAATTAACTCAAGCAAATCAGAGGCCTTCCTATACACAAAGGATAAACAAGCAGAGAAAGAAATTAGGGAAACAACACCCTTCACAATAGTTACAAATAATATTAAATACCTTGGTGTAAACCTAACTAAGCAAGTAAAAGATCTGTTCGACAAGAACTTCAAGTCTCTGAAGAAGGAAACTGAAGAAGATCTCAGGAGATGGAAAGATCTCTCATGCTCATGGATTGGCAGGATTAATATAGTTAAAATGGCCATCTTACCGAATGAAATCTACAGATTCAATGCAATCCCCATCAAAATTCCAACCCAATTATTTACAGACTTAGAAAGAGCAATTTCAAATTCATCTGGAATAACAAAAGACCCAGGATATCCAAAACTATTCTCAACAATAAAAGAATCTCTGGTGGAATCACAATCTCGGACCTTAAGCTGTACTACAGAACAATTCTGATATTCTGACAAAAACTTCATGATATTAGTACAGTGAAAGGCAGGAAGATCAATGGAACAGAAATGAAGACCCAGAATGAATACATGCACATATGGTAATTTGATCTTTGGCAAAGGAGCTAAAACCATACAGTGGAAAAAAGATAGCATTTTCAACAGATGGTGCTGGCTCAACTGGTGGTTAGCATGTAGAAAAATGCAAATTGATCCATTCCTATCTCCTTGTACAAAGCTCAAGTCCAAGTGGATCAGGGACCTCCACATCAAACCACATACATTGAAACTAATAGAAAGGAAAGTGGGGTAGAACCTCGAGCAAATAGGCACAGGGGAGAATTTCCTGAAGAGAACGCCAATAGCTTCTGCTCTAAGATCAAGAATTGACAAATGGGACCTCGTAAAGTTGCAAAGCTTCTGTAAGGCAAAAGACACTGTCAATAGGACAAAATGGCAACCAACAAATTGGGAAAAGATCTTTACCAACCCTATATCTGATAGAGGGCTGTCTTAGTTAGGGTTCTCTAGAGTCACAGAACTTAGTCTCTATGTAGTAAAGGGATTTATTGATGACTTACAGTTTGTAGTCCAACTCCCAACAATCAACTCCCAACAACAGTCGCGGCAGCAGCTGTGAATGGAAGTCCAAGGATCCAGTAATTGCTCAGTCCCACAAGGCAAGCAGGCGAAGCAGAGAGAGCTTTCCTTCTTTCAATGTCCTTATATACGTCTCCAGCAAAAAGTGTGGCCCAGGTTAAAGGTGTGTGCCACCACACCTTTAACCCCGGATGACCTTAAACTCAGAGCTTTCCATGTTAATCCTATGAGATTCGTAGCCACTATTCCTCAAGGTCTCCATGCCAAGATTCAGGTCAGAAACTTGTATCTCTCAGCCTCCAGATTAGGGCCACAGGTGAGCCTTCTAATTCTGGATTGTAATTCATTTCAGATGTAGTCAAGTTGACAACCAGGAATAGCCACTACAAGGGCTAATACCCAATGTATACAAAGAACTCAAGAAATTAGACTCCAGAGAACCAAATAACCCTATTAAAAATGGGGTACACAGCTAAACAAAGAATACTCAACTGGTGAACACTAAATGGCTGAGAAGCACCTAAAGAAATGTTCAACATCCTTAGTCATCAGGGAGAGGTTGTGGAGAAAGAGGAACACTACTTCACTGCTGGTGGGATTGTAAACTGGTAGAACCACTTTGGAAATCAGTTTGGCAGTTCCTCTGGAAATTGAACATAGTTCTACCAGAGGACCCAGCTATACCACTCCTGGGCATATACCCAAAAGATGTAATAAGGACACATGCTCCACCATGTTCATAGCAGCCTTATTTATAGCAGCCAAAAACTGGAAACAACCCTGATGTCCCTCAACAGAGGAATGGACACAGAAATTGTGGTACATCTACACAATGGAGTACTACTCAGCTATTAAAAACAATGAATTTATGAACTTCTTAGGGAAATGGATGGATCTGGAGAATATCATCCTGAGTGAGGTAACTCAATCACAAAAGAACACAAATGGTATGCATTCACTGATAAGTGGTTATTAGCCCAGAAGTTTGGAATACAGGAAGAACAACCTACAAACCACAAGAAACTCAAGAAGAAAGAAGGCAAACATGTGGACATTTAATTCCCCCTTAAATGGGGGAACCAAATACTCACAGAAGGAGTTGCAGAGATTAACTATGGAGCAGATACTCAAGGAAGGACAAGCCAGCCTAAATATAGCTATCTTCTGAGAGGCTCTGACAACACCTGACTAATACAGATCTAGAGGCTCATAGCCATTCAGTGAACTGAGTACATGGTCCCCAATGAAGGAGTTAGAGAAAGGACCCAAGGAGCTGAAGGGTTTGTGGACCCTTAGGACAAACAACAATATGAACTAACTAGTGCCCTCAGAGCTCCCAGGGACTCAACCACCAACCAAGGACTATACATGGTGGGACTGATTGTTCTGGCAGTATGAGTATAATAGAGGATTGCAAATTAGATCATCAATAGAAGGAGAGGACCTCGGCCCTGTGAAGGTTCTGTGCCTCAGTGTAAGGGAATGCCAGGGCCAATAAGTGGGAGATGGTGGGGTGGCAGGCATGGGGATGGGGGAGGCAATAGGGGTTTGTTCTTGTTTTTGTTTGTTTGTTTTTTGGAGGGGAAACTGGGAAAGGAGACATTTACATGTAAATAAAGAAAATACCTAATTAAAAATAAAAATAAAAATAAAAAAAGAGTAAATAGCATGTACTTTGGAACTGCTTCCAGTATCATACTCAGAACTCGAGGAATATGCTCATATTTTGTTCAATTTAATAGACTGGGCACGAGCTATTATATTTAAAATTGATGTCAAAGTTCCATTTTATATATTATGTTAAAGCATTGACTCTGTACAAGAATTCACATTAATGATACTAATGTTCAATCTTAGGAGAAGAAACAATATTTGTATAACCTGATCATTCTGACAAATCCAGAGACTTCCCTCTTATAATAATATCTTCCCACCACAATTTTTTCAGGCTCAGTATTTAAGAAGTAATAAGTGAGTAAGCCAACAAACCAGATAGCATACAAATAAATCAGCTGCCAATAATACTCAATGAATCCACCCAATCATCTTAGGTTGTTATTGTTTAATTATGGAGGATAAATTATGTTGTGTTTAAACACTAATGATGTGAATCAAACAGAATTTTTATGATTTGTCATGCTATGTTTGTATACTAATTATACATATCAATAAGAAAGGAGCAGGTGAAATAAAAGAAATGAAAACAAGATTTATTTGATCATGTGATATGCTTTGAATTAGGAGCAATTAGTCATTTATTTGAATCAAAGCAGCAAGATTAGAGTCATGGAAACCCATCAAAATTGCTCTTATTTAAGGCACAATGGTAAGCTGAGGCTTCTTAATGAGCCTTTAAAATCACAACTCTTGATTATTATAGTGAATGTGCTCCAATACCTCAAAAATGCTGTGATTAAGTTAGATGCTGAATTGCTCTAGAATTCACACATCAATAAACAGAACAAAACAGGCAAAACCAATCAGGTAAATATTCAGACCCTAAATAGCAACATATATGTTTATCCTGTGAATAGATAGGCAAAAGTTCATGCAAAGTCTAATATAATAAATCAAAGGATACTGCAACAAATATTTTCCTTTTCCTGTAATTTTGGATGGTTCACTATGATTATCAATCTTTATGTCTGTAAATCTATGTAGTATATTATTATTGAATAAATTTAATAACTGATTACTTGGTTCAAATCAGTATGAAGCCTTGGATTACAAAGTTTGTGTTAATTTTCTTATCTAGACCTAGTATATCTTTGTGAGAGTCAGCCCAAGCAAGGTATATATAATTCATAGCAAATGTGAGTGTGTGACATAATATAAGTTTGTTGAAGAGTGAGATGTAATTTCTCATTTGTTATAGGGATCAAAAAAGGACTTCATTTGTTTGAAACTTCACACCTTTCTAAAATACCATCCATCAAACAAAATCGCAATTTTGACAAGACTCTGAGAATTTATTCTTCATTTTTCCCAATTGAAATCCTTTTAACTGTCTGTAAACTCATTCTAATGAGTTGAATCAGGCTTAATCTGATCAACGTAAAACCTGGAGTTGAAGAAGCAATTGATGGCAAGTGAAGCAGTACTTATCAACAAATTTTAAATGTTTTATATGTGCTTCAAAATATCCTAATAATGTGAATCAGTATCTGAAGATTTACCATATGCTATATGAAATGTGGTGTTATATTCTAATAGCTAGTCTAATTTTATGGTCTATACATAAGCATGTTTTCTACTTGTCCATATGTTCAATAGACAATACATACTTTTTGAATGGGAAGACAGAAACATATATTTTAATTGCTATATAGAATATGATGTGATCAGGTATAAATTGGAAAATCTTCACTGGAAAAATAGATCAGGACACAGCAAACTTGTAAATAATGCACACCCTATGATCCACAGGACATAACACTGAAATTAAAGGGAACTGGATTTGATCTCAGGTGATGAAATGTCTAAATCTTGAATGTTTTCTTAAAGTTAATTAATACGAATCTCATAAAAATGTCAGGGTGAAGTAGAGCTTGCTGAAGGTAAAGGAACCAGGAAACAGCTCTCTGTGGGACTTTAAGATTTGAGTGATAAAGAGGTTACTAAAGACGATTTACTTGACTAAGTGTGCTGTCAGAAATGGAAACCTATTCAATGAGTTCTGGGTGAGACAGTGTACAAGAAACACAACAGTGGCTTCATTTTGTATCTTCACCACCTTCAAAGGTAGATATGGACATCAAAGGAGTTTTTTTTTTCAAATTTCAAACAACTGCAGCAACAAATAAACCCATGTGTTAGGTATTGACAAAACTTAAAAATGCTGCATCACAAAATTATTCCATAGATTAGAATACCATGTATCAAATATGCATTTATGTGGCAATATACAGTAGTTTGGGCTTTCCAAAATCTGTTAGATTTTCTTTGTTTGAAATGACATGCATTGTCATTTGTTTAGTCAGCAAGCTTTCTTTGACTCCAGTAAGTGAAAACCATAATACATTTAACATTCTTTGATAATGGTAGGAAGCAAAACTACATTTTCTGTTGTACAAATTCCAAAATAGATGCTATTCAGTGGGTTTGACTGTGGGATAGTATATTTTATTTTATTTATTTTTAGAACAACAATTTGAGAAGCCAGATTGTTCTAATCCTAAGTGTCAACTGTTCATTAGCTTAATGGAAAAAGGTAACAGATTATGTATATAATAGTCACCCAGGGAGAAGATATACATTTACAGCACATAACACTTATGTAGCTACATTGTAGAAATAATAATCTTCCACAGGAGGAAGACAGAACACAATTACTCTAATGGAAAGCAAGGAAAGAAGATTAAAATTGAATGCTACCATAAGATAGATGTTTGTGATGGAAATGGTATGAAAGATGACTATATTACTTGTCCTTGATCTTGAGATGACAAAAATATAAAACATGTACTTAGCTGCCTCTGTAGAAGAAACTTCATGGATTTTGATTTAATACTTGAAGAACTCACACTTTGCAATTTCTTCATATAGTAAACCCAGTTCCTAAAAGTACATCTAAAGTGACTCATCAAGATTCTTTGTGAAATTGATGAGGCATCACTCCTCAGTGTTAGGTTATCGATCCCAGTTGTGGGACATATATGTGGGACTAGTATGTGGGAAAGAAATCACCTTATTAGACCTTATTTGAATATACTTTCTTAATATTAGAGTTCATCATCTGATGGTAGAAAAGATTCAGGTTTTAAAGCATTAGAACAGAGCATGTTCTTTAGGATATTATTCAATGGAACAACCTGGTAAGGTGATGAACTGGGGAAGTTTTCTAGATGAATGTAGTAAACCACAGGAACAATTTGTCCACATCCTGAAATACATAATTTCTTCCATTAAATGAATGAGCTTAGGTGGGGACCCCAGAGTTCAATGAAAATATGCCATGTTAGTAAGTAATTTTGACTCAAGGAGAGCTTGGCATGGAGCCTAACCAAAGTCATTTAGATTTCTGACCTATGGAACTATGACTTGAAAAGCAAAACCCTAGAGTAAATGTACTATTTTGTGTAAAATTCAAGGGTTTTTTTTTTTTTTTTGTCCTTGAACTCACTCTGTAGACCAGACTGGACTCGAACTCAGAAATCCACCTGCCTCTACCTCCCAAATACTAGGATTAAAGGCATGTGCCACCACTGCCCAGAGGGGTTTTCACTTTTTAAATGCCTACATTTTGGATTTTAAAACTGTATTTGAAATATACATTATGAAGAGCAATGATGGAAGAAACTGGATGTACATAATCCAAGGTCAATATACAAGGAAGGTGATGGAGAAGACTGCCATACCAAATCTACACTGCAAATCTTCTTAGTTTAAATAACAACTTGAGATAATGGACAATCTCAAGAAAACATCTTTGACGCAGTTTTTTTCAATATATGAGATGGTATATATTGTAATAGTTTAAGCATATGCTTTCTGTAAGCTATCATTATATCTATTAATCATATTTTATGTCATTTACCTTATACTTCCCTAAGGTATTTTCATTTTTAGGGAGTTTAATAACAGGTGTTCTATGGTAGGTGGCACTATAGAGCTTTGGGAATGGACAGTTTACTGTGACACAAAAACAGAAGAAAAAGAAATCAATTACTCTATTATATTACAACACACCTTGTCTTTAGAACAGAATGTATTTGGAGTATTTAACTTAAGTAATTCAGTAATTCAGTATACTGTGCCTTTCTAAACCTTTCTTTGTTAGTCATATTGTGTTCTCTGTATTTCTTCTTTCTTCTCCATCAACAGGATTGACTTCTAGAAAATATAACTGTTTCCAAATTAATGACAAATCATAATTCCTTAAATTTCATTTATTATGTTTAAATTCCCCTTTTTCTATTACTATAAAGATTTATGGATTATGATATTTATGCAAAATAAAATATTAATACCAGCTTACTTTTAATGTTGTGGCTTTCTCTTGGTATACCTGATATTAGCTGATTACCAATCGAAATGACAACTTAACGGCAATAGACAGGTTCTAATGCTTTACTGTACTGTAATTGTATGAAATGATTTAGTGTGATTTCTACAGGGCCTGCCTAATGAAAAAGCATCTGCATCTGTGCGATGGTTGATGCTTCTGAGTGGAGCAGATGATGGCATTGCATATTGATCTTCATTGTTTTCATCTTTCTCAAGGAGTTTCTTTTCTTAACATTACATTTAAGCAATTCTTAATCAGGTCCTAAATATATTTTCTGTATCCAAAATACATGTTTTGATTCAGTATTATGTGAAATGCCCTTGGATACTATCGGATCTTTCCACATTTTGGAATTAATTTTTCCTGTGGACATGATAACTTCTGTCTTCTCTTCTTCTCATCATTCCTTGTCTACATACTTCTGGAACTTTTTTGCAGCCATTTAATGTGACAGTTCACTATTTTGCTAATAGCCCTTAAGTCTCATATCTATTCTATTTTAGGAAGTTTGTTAAACTACTAGTTATAAATAGATAACTTTTTATTTGCATATAAAAATAGTTCTATATAAAACTGATTTTCCATCATTGCATTTTTCAATTTGTGATCCAAATTTTGATGTTTAAATATTGTGCAAATTTATTATGTTTAAAAGATAGATTTTTCTGAATTTCTTCCTGATATATTGATGTATAATATATAAACTGTAATCCGCGCGCAATCGTCTTGCCAGCAAGAACGCACACGGACACCAGGATCCTTCTGCAGCAACCATTTATTACATCTTTAAGAGGGAGACCCCAAGCCCAGAAAAGGCACTGCTTATATATGCCCTGGAGCGGCGTGTTCACCTCTGATTGGCTGTTTGCTCATTACCTCATGAGACGCCCCGAGATAGGCTGTGACTTGGTGCTCTCTGGCCCTTAGCACCTGCACAGATGGGCTGAGATTTGGCACGCTCTGGCCCTAAGCACATGCGCAGACTACTTGTTACAGGGAGAAGACACCGGATGCAGGCGCCATCTTGTAATGGCAGCTGCCAGCTCGGGTGCAGCTCTCTACAATAAACTCAATATTTGGTTAAATAAATTGGAAATATTGATTTGATTTCTCAAAATTTGTCTAAGAGAGAATTTCTGAATGGGAAATTTTAGCACATGGGAATTGATAGGATTCAGTAAAATATCCGGAATACCTACTTAATAGATTGACTCAAAAACAGGAAGAATCTTCCAATAAATCAGTCAATACTGTTAATAATCAGAAGGCCTCAGTAATTCTGCAAATCGGCTTCTTTTGACAGTTCTTTAAATCTCCTCACAGCAAGACATATGGTTTCTACCAGTGTGAGAAATTCAGAAGATATGATTAGATGCAATGGTAGCATCTCCTCTATTTATTGTTACTTATGTCAGAGAAGATCAAGAAATACACATTGTACACATATAAGGGAATGAGGTAACCAGGACATTTTATGGACCAGCTTGAGATTTCACAAACTTATCGAATGACCATATGATTTTGTTTGCTTAGTTTTGCTTTTTCTATTTTTACCATTTACTTATTTGCTCATTTGTTTCTAGGCTGTTAGTAATAATCCGTAAGACAAGGATCTAGGATTCATTGTCAACAGATTCTTCATCACTTGTTAGTCCTTACATTGGATATAACTGTTATTTTGACCTTTCAAAAATATTTTGAATTACACATATGGTGACTGTGTCACGTTAGCCTCCACATGACTCACTTAATCAGGCCTTTGCCATGTGACCTATGTTTAGGTAAACCAGTCTTAAGAAAAATCGGGCTCAAGAAAGACAGATTTAAATTTTTCTCATTATTTCAAAGTGTCTTGTCTAGTTGTTTGTTTCTCTGTGCTTCAACAGAAGATTATGACAGCAGGTAAGTATGACAGAGGAAGTTGGTAGCATGTGGTAGAAAGAAAAATGTAGGACTAGGAGGTCAGGTATAATGTACATCTAAGCATGCACACCTGTGGCATCCCTTTCTCTTAGGTCTCACTTCATAAACTTTAAAGACCTAACAAAATAGTGACATAAGTCTCTCAGAGATAGTTTAGTTTTACCCATCTGTGCCTTCTTTAAATTTCTCTTGTAGTAAAGAGGAAGAAGCATATGATGAACACGTCAGTATCACATATACATGGTTTTGTTTCTTGTTTTGTTTTCATTGCAACTACGTTGAAAGTCAACATGCCAAGAAAGGCTTGCTAAGTACAATTTCCTCCCTGACAATATGATAAAGCCAAAATGAAATACAGATTTTGATGTGCAGTTCATTTTTAAAGTTAGAAAAATGTAGAAGAAACAATCTTTGTTAAAACCATCTAGCATTGCTTACAAGGAAGAAAAATCAAGTTATAAAAGGTGAGGAAATGACCTGTTTACCTTGTATTCTACTAAAAAAATTAAAAGGTCATGATAGTTGAGTCAGCTCTTTCTGATTCTTCGTCTATATTTGTATAGTACAATGCCGATATAGCTGATTCAGCCTATTGCACAGAGATAAGAAATAAAATAAAAATTCTAGGAGTGTGGGATATTCTTTGGGTAATTAAATACTTGCTTTGCATGCATAAGCATCTGAGTACAGTATCTTGGAGTCAAGTCAAATAAAATGTCAGGTGTAAACATTCCTATTTGTAATTCTAGCACAAGGGAAGGAGAGGCTGGAATTTCTGGCAAGCCATTCTATGATAATTGGTGATTCCAGGTAAGTGGAAAACTGTCTCAAAAAAAAAAAAAAATCAAGTCACCTGTTTATATACCTGAATGTGTGAAAGAGCTATTTGATGGTCTATGTCAAGAACCTCGGAGTAGGTTGATTATAGTGTATTTAGGAATGTGAATAGTTTCTGGTTAATTCTAAGTATTTTCTAATATATTTGACATTCTCTACTATGGTCAGCAATGATTTCCTAAAAGTTATAAAGAGTCATTCTTGTTAGATTACCCACCACTTTAGGAATTTACCAATAATGCTGCTGTTCTTTTTTAAAAACACAGTAAAAAAAAATATGTCAGTAAAAATCAAATGCTCACATTTTATTGAAATGTCACACGAGCTGCACTCACAAGCATGTCCCTGAGTGACGTGTGAACCTGTACTTCTCATCTTGAGTTCTTCCACACAAGTTAAATACTCTGCTTGAAGCCTGATGTTAGGTGGATTTCACAGGCGGCCCCTTGTCCTATCACTCCAAGGCACAACACCTCTACCCTCTAAGAACATGGTTTCTCTCAATAGCTATCATGAAATTTATACCTAAGTTACTTCCTGTTTCACTCCGGATGAAGAAAATAGATGATCCCAGAAATAAAATTAATTCTTCCCATTGTACTGTTTTAGATTTCACTAGTTTACACTTGTAGTAAAAAAGAAAAACTGCGAGTACTGGCTATCTTGTAAAACACACTGAGGAGGGCTCACTGACAATCTTATCTCAAATGCTGACAATATATGGTAAAAGAAGCAGGGAACCACACAAAGAATTGAAGAGCAGAATGAAGTAATTGCTGATGTAATCTTACCAGTACAAGGAAAGGCTACTCAGAAGCGATGTTTTGGTTGTGTTAAAGATTAGTTGTCACAGGAGTAATAGACTGAAGACAATCTAGGCAAGTGGGATGTCATGAGCAACCTATTGTGTTAGGAAACACATGTATGTGGAATTTCATGAGTTTCAACTGATGATTTTATTTGTATACATTTGATATGTGGCAGTGTAGTGTATATAATGTAACTTTCATTTATTGTCAATTCATATAACAATACCTTTATGTGCAAACAAATATACAAAAGCTTTACTTTTACATATAGTTTTTTTCTATAGAGAATGTACTCAGAAATTTTCCTTAGAACATGTAGCTTTGAGAAATTAAGTAAGTTTGGCTTCAAATACCAACAATTTTGAGCAGAGATCCTACTCTACTAGTAATGTCTACAAATTTTATATTTGATAATTGGGGGATTTTTAATTCCATTTTTGAAAAAATAAAATGTGATTAATTGATTAATTTAAGTGATTTATAATAATAAATCAATGTATATTAAGAATACATAGTGATAACTTGACTTCTTCCTTTCCTTAGTCATCAGGGAAATGTAAATCAAAACAACCCTGAGATTCCAACTCACACCAGTCAGAATGGCTAGGATAAAAAACTCAGGTGACAGCAGATGCTGGAGAGGTTGTGGAGAAAGAGGAACACTCCTCCATTGCTGGTGGGATTGTAAGCTGGTACAACCACTCTGGAAATCAGTTTGGCGGTTCCTCCAGAAATTGGACATAATTCTACCAGAGGACCCAGCTATACCACTCCTGGATATATACCCAGAAGATGCTCCAACATGTAATAAGGTCATATGCTCCACCATGTTCATAGCAGCCTTATTTATAATAGCCAGAAACTGGAAACAACCCAGATGTCCCTCTACAGAGGAACGGATACAGAAAATGTGGTACATCTACACAATGGAGTATTACTCAGGTATTAATTCAATGAATTTATGAAATTCTTAGGGACATGGATGGATCTGGAGAATTTCATCCTGTGTGAGGTAACCCAAACACAAAAGAACACACATGGTATGTACTCTCTGATAAGTGGTTATTAGCCCAGAAGTTCAGAATACACAAAGTACAATCCACAAACCAGAAGAAACTCAAGAAGAAGGAAGACAAAATGTGGACACTTCCTTCCTTCTTAAAAGGGGGAACAAAATACCCATGGAAGGTGTTGCAGAGACTAAACATGAAGCAGTGACTGAAGGAAGGACACTCCAGCCTGATATAGCTGTCTCCTGAGAGGCTCTGACAGTACCTGACTAATACAGAAGTAGAGGCTCACAGCCATCCATTGAACTGAGTACAGAGTCCCCATATGAAGGAGTTAGAGAAAGGACCCAAGGAGCTGATGGGTTTGCAACCCGTTATGACGAACAACAATATGAACTAACTAGTACCCTCAGAGCTCCCAGGGACTAAACCACCAACCAAGGAGTACACATGGTGGGACTGATTGCTCCACCAGCATTTGATAGTAGAGGATAACCAAGCCGGTCATCAATGGGAGGAGAGGCCCTTGTCCCTGTGAAGGTTCTGTGCTCCAGTGTAGGGGAATGCCAGGGCCAAAAAGCAGAAGAGGGTAGGGTGGCAAGGAGGGAGGGGTCGGTGGAACAGGGGTTTGTTCTTGTTGTTTTTTGTTTTTTGGGTTTTTTGTTTTTGTTTTTGTTTTTTTGAAGGGGAAACTGGGAAATATGACATGTAAATAAAGAAAATATCTAATTTAAAAAAAAAAAGATTGGATATAGGCTCTGCTTTTTAATGAACATGTCCTCGGACCTAAACAGACAGCCTGGGCTAATGCGCATGCACAGAACAGAGTAGGTAGTCTGTTAGGAACAAAAAAGAATACATAGGCATCTATCTTTAAGAACAGAATACATTAAAAACTAAGGCAAAAATGCCTAAATAGAATCATGGCAATCTTTCCTTCATCATGACACCCTCTCAGCAAGGGACAGCAGCTTAAAATGTCTTCTCAGAGATCTCAGAATTTTGTAAGTGTTGTAACTACATGCTATTAAATTTGAGGTGCTTTATAACACTTAACTAAAATTAAACTTGCTAGCCTAGGCATTCCTTTTCTAAGGCAAAAGGAAATTATTTTATCTTGTTGACACACACATGTCTACACCAAATACAGACCGCTAAGAAAAGGTTGACCGTTCTTTGCTGACATTTCAAAACTACAAATGTCACTGGGAACATTCAAAGGTATTATACATTTTACTTGGTTTGCTTTCAATATTTTTCTGCTAAATATTTTTCTTTCCTTGCTGAAATATTCTGCCAGTCTCAGATAATTAGAAGTTGATTAATAAAACTTATATCTCATTTGGGTGATTGGTTGCATGAATGTTTTCCTTAACTAGTGGATGACAGTGTTTATAAGAGAGGGCATTTTAATCACTGTGTTTTGATGGTAGGACATCCCACTACATAAACTGTTAACTTAAACTCACTTTGTCTTTGAGATCTGATCAGAGTGATAGGGAGTTGGAAGACAAGTACTGAGGTAGAGGAAAGATAGCAAGTATTTTCAAATGAAAAGTAATGATATAATGAAATGAAAAAAATGTCACTAGACTATGACATGAAAACTGAGACTGAATCTTGTTTTTAATAAGTTCTGATTATGTAGCCATGTTTCTTTGAAACTTAAAATGCTGACATAGTTGGTCTTCAACTGAAAGAACTCCATTTGCCTCTGCCTTCCAAATTCTGGGATTAAAGGCTTGTACCAACATATCCAGTGCAATTCTGAAATGAACATAAAAGAAGTAAAAATCCTTCAAACAATGTTGATCATAGTTATTATATTACTCATATTATTGTATATTAACAGAATTTATTATGTTGACTTACAAAATATAGTACAGGTAGAATAACGAGGACTGTTTCACACGTGAGAAGTTAAGAAATTGGAGTCTTACTAGTTCATGATGCTAGTCAGTGGTTCACAATCTGTGGGTCATGGCCACTTTTGTAAACTTCTATCTCCAAAAATATCCACATTCCTAATGTGGATGACAATAATTCATAACAAAAGCAAATTGCACTTATGAAGTAGCCATAAAATAATTTCCGGCTTAGTGTTACTACAACATGAGCAAACGTATTAATAAGTCGAAATGTTAGGAATGTTAAAGACTGTTGCACTGGGACAGGTGTTTTGCAGTCTCTGGCACTGATACCCTGGAGTATCCCTGAAGCATCTGTGAAGATCTTCTGGTTTTCAGTCCATTAGGAATCCTGAAGCTGATTCCTAGTGTGTCTGTAAAGGCAAATAGCTGGAGCACTACCACCACTACCAGCAGCAGCAGGTGCAAATGCAACAACCAAGAAAATCAATTTGCCAGCAAAAGTAAATGCAAGTAGGCAAGAATAAAGATATTTCATCTTCCATCTCCCTCATCTCTACGGTAGCCAAAAAGATGTTCCCTATGTTCAAGGTAGGTTTTTCCACTTCAAATAATACGATGAGGAGATCTTCCACAGGAATTCTCAGTGGCTTGTCTTTTCATTGATTGCAGACCCAGTTGACAACCAAAAAATATCCTTCTACTATTTTTACTTAGGTGATAAGGTACCAGCAGGACTGATGATCATAAAATCAAAATATTAACCAGCAATCAAGAGCATTCTCCATGCTTTAGATGCCTCAGTTCCAAATGTTCAGCCAAGAATTTAATTATTTACCTAAGAATGAACATGCACATCCATCTCATTAGTATGTGAAATTTTCCTTGTCATTAATAAGTGGTAAAGAATATATAAATGAAATCATTATTTTAAAATAATTTTTAAAATAATTCTTAGTGAATGTTTGAATTATATGCCTATGATTTATACATATATAATCAGTCATACAAAAATTTGGGCTGTAGAAAGTGAAGAATCTCTAATATAGATAATTTATAATTATCTCTGAAATGATTAATCATATATATATATATATATATATATATAATTCTTTGTATAAAATTGCAGGGGATATAAAATTATGAATTCATTTCCAAATATTAAAAAGTAATTAATGTGAATATTGACTACAATACTTTCACATATAAATTTTAAAATTAGTGTAAAGATGTCAAAAAAAACCAACATTTTGCACTATGTCTTTCCAAATTCAACATACATTTAAAAATATTGGGACTGAGATCTGACATTTCTTGGGACAGAGAACTATCTTAAGCAATACATTTATTTAATGTTTGAATTTATTAAAGAGTATTATTGAGCCTAAACATCCAAAATAAAGGTTAAAAATATATCAAAACATATAATGGATATTTGAAATAAAATGGAAACCTTTAAAATAACTAAAATTTGAATTATAGAGAAGAGAAAGATAATTGGTTTTTTATAATAATTGAAATTATACTTTCTTTAATTCTAGCACTACTAGTATTATTGAATGTGCACTCATGTATGTGTGTGAGTGTGTATATATGTATGTGTGTGTGTGTGTGTGTGTGTGTGTTTATTGACATGGCTGTGTCATATCACATGTGTAAATTAGAGGACATGTTTGAGAGTCAGCTTTCTTCTGCTACAATAAGACTCAGAGATCAAACTCAGATAGACAGTTCTGTGTCACAAGCACCTTTATGGGCTGAAGCATTTTCTTGGCCCCAGAAATAAAATTTTTTATTTCATCAAACACAGAAAAAAATATATATCATAGTATTGCTTAAACTCTCATTATAGACCAAAATCAGAATAAATAAAGCACCCCAGAGGCAAGAGAATTAGGAAAATTGACAAGTTGGAGACTAGCTGAAGATGAACATCAGAATCGTGAGTTACAAGAAACAAAACAATTAAAAAGCATATTTATGAACAATCAAAGCAAATCCTGGATAAATATTCTAATCGACAAAGTAACCTCGTTTGATAATGAGCAAATAACACTTACAAAAATTAGAAATTAAAATTTAGTAATGAATAGAAACTCCTGAAAGGCATTATAGAAAATTGAAATCAAAATTTCTTTCTGAATAAAGTCAAATATTATAAAGCTGTGAATATAAAGAATGAACAAGCATGAAAGAAAAGCTCAGTCATCAAATAATATAAAAAGAATTTACCTACTGATGATTTAAAGTATTGAAAATAAAGATGATTAAGAACATATATTTGAAACCTTAAGAACATTCAAAACCATTTTAGTGACCAAAAAACATCAAAGTTAATGCATGGCAAATGAGAAAATCTGAATTATTCTTAAACACATCTGGAAAAACACTTTTGAGAAAACTCACAGAGGAAAATATTTTCATTTGTGTACAAAACATCACTTGCTATACCAGTAATTGTTTTTCAGAAAATCTTTGTGTTGATCTTTCTATTTATTTTTTTTTTGTTATTTCCCAAATGTATTGAAAAGAAATAATGTTATACTTTTGTTTGTTTTATGAGTGCTCCCTCCTTCCTTCCATAAGGTCACTCCATATAGTCAGACTGACAGCAATCCCACGTTTTTCCATCCTTAATTTAATTATTTTTTATTTAATCTATTTTTACAGTACAAATTTTATTCCCCTCCAGCTCTACCCTCCGAATGTTCCATATCCCATACCTTCTCTCTTTCCCATACCTCTCATGAGGATGTCCCCACCCTCCAAACCCCACCCCACCAGACCTCCCCACTCCCTGGCACCTCCAATCACTTGAGGGTTAGGTTCATCTTCTCTGACTGAGACCAAACCTCTCAGTCCTCTGCTGTCTATCCCTTTTGGGCCTCATATCAGCTATTGTATGCTGCCTGGTTGGTGGCCCACATCTGAGAGATCTTGAGATCCAGATTCTTTTATCCTTAAGCTTTCAAGTGTTTGTGTTACAGGTTTGAATCACAACCCAGGTATGATTTTTTCTTTTAATTAAATGTCTCGTGATTGACTGAGATAAAACAAAAGATTTAGATTTTGTTTGGTCATATTTTGTGTATGTACTCTAATACAGTTCTAGAACCATCCAAAAACTGGTTTATATAAAACATAATAAATGACAAAATCATTGCTTAAAGTGATTTGGATTAAACTTGCTTCATTTTCCTAAATTCTTCAAGTAAGTTCTCAACTATGTAAAGGCTATCTCCCTCTAATGACACTACTAAATAAAGATCATGGTAGTGTTTGAATCTTCCTAATAAAAAGATCATATAATTATGAAATTAAAAGTTGTAAAATTGCTCAGAAACTCAGAAAATTTATGTGGATAATCCCCAAAAGCCTCAAAACAAATCTAACATATAAGCTAGATATACCATTCTTTGGCCTATACCCAGGTTATTCTACATTCTAATTCACATTTATTTGCTTAGAAACATTTGTTGAGCCAGGTAGTGGTGGCATACACCTTTAATTCAGCACTTGGGAGGCAGAGGCAGGCAGATTTCTGAGTTTGAGGCCAGCTTGGCCTACAGAGTGAGTTCCAGGACACCCAGGGCTATACAGAGAAACCCTGTCTAAACACACACACACACACACACACACACACAC